>CANXYI011302025.1:0-33443 GCA_948208565.1 Hura crepitans | reverse complement strand
AAGTGAAATTTTAGGATAAGAAATATAGAACAAGGTAAAGGTTAAATGAAAAGTCCCTTGGGGAAATCCAAGGATGGGTGACCTCAAGGGAAGTAACACGTCTTGCCTGTTTTAAATAAAAATAGGCAGGGGGTGTTACATATTGTCTAGACACTACCTAAGAACTCAACCAAACTTCTAAGTCTGACCTTGCCTTTTTTGTTGTGTTTGTTTGAATTGATCACCCTTATATCTATTTTTAGAATGAAGAGCTAAAAAGCTTTCCCTTAACCATATACTCTTCTCCTCTGATAGCTTTCCTATTTCTCTTTCTAGGTCTCCTCTATGGTATGAGAAACAACTATTAATGTAAAGAAGTTCTTAATCTTTATTGCTGCCATATGTAACTTGATATCATCATTCAAGCCTTTCTTAGGCTTCTTACATCAATCAACTTTTATGGTTACCATCTCCTTCACACACCTACATAGTCTTACAAATTCCTTCTCATACTATAAGATAGACTAATGTCTCTACTTAAGATCGATAAACTCTTGCTTTTTCTTATCTAAATAGTTCTCCATTATATACTTCTTCTTAAACTCCTCTAAGAAGAAATCCAATGTCAAATATGCCTCTATCTTATGCCCTATGATATTTTGCCACCATCTGAAGGCCTTTTCTTGATAGAGAGAAGTTGCACATATCACATTCTCTTTTAGGGTACATCTCAAGTATTGTAAGATTTTGATAGTCCTCTCTAGCCAGTACTCTAAAATTGTAGAATTATCTCTCTCTATTCCCATAAATTCTATAGCTTCTATCTTCTTGACCCTTTCTAATTAAGTCTTTTGGAGAGCTTGTAGGGCTAGAGGTGGTTGTATTGGTGGTGAAGGTGTAAATGCAACTATAGTAGCTTATCTTAATAGCTTTACCATCTGCTGTAACAAGGCTAGCTAGGCCTATGTATCTAACCCCATAGTGCTAGGTGTTAATATACCTCCCTTAGAGGGCTTAGTAACAGAGGTGGGTGCATGACTTTCTACCTCCTCTGCACCACCCTAAGGTGTCGATTCACTTAACTTGGATATATAGGAAAAAGAATAAATGAAAAGCTTAAGCTATGTATAATTATGTAATGCATGTTCTTACACTTTAGGCACTCATCCATAACTCATATGTATCAAGGAATACATAAACTAGAGCTTTGATAACACCAAATGTGACACCGCTCACTTGGTACAATCGTCGAACATAAGTAAAAAGCAACACGCAATTGATATTTGAACTAACCTTATAGAAAGCACGTATAAATTTAAAAAGTTTTTAAAATATTTTTAGGATATGTAATCTTATGAAACTTTGCTTAGTAAAAACCTTTAACACATGAAATTATATGGGAAATAATTATGTAAAAATTAGATAGCATAACGGCTGTACTGAAACACTATCCCAAAATAAATAGTAACTTACATATCAAAAACACTTCTAGAATCTTATTTAATATCTTTTCAACATAATTGGATCCTTTTAATACACCCAAAAATCTCAACTTAGCATTTTCAACAATTCATGCATCTTAAAAACATAACATAGTAAAATTTAATATAAGCAATTTAGTTACATATTACAAAAGAAAATATGGTTTGATAAAAGTTGCAAAACATTTTGAAACTACTTTAGGCCTAATTCCCTTTGTACAACATATGAGTGCCATCATACCTACATCCCATAATTTATACAAAGGAAATCAAAAATACCAAAATACATGCTTTATCTTTATCTTTCTTACTTTATAAGAGGCATTTACTTTAATCTAATCTTGATCTTATGCATTGCAAAAATAATGATACACTAAGGATAAAGCTTAGTGGTGTATACAATATCACATGCTACACATCGTCATGCAATCATAGTTTCATTAGGTATTAAGCAAACTAATCAACACAATAATATGGTCTTTTATCCATAGAACACATATACTTAAAAACACTCATTTTAACTGCTCTAGATATGATATAGTCATTCATGTCATACTTTAGATATGCATCAATTGCATTATGAATGCATTAAATACATTACATGCATAATATTACCATCATACATGCAATTATATTCAAAGAATCCTTCTTTTTCATTAGTTGTATAATTCATTAAATTACCTTACCCATAATTGATAAACACTATCCTAAAATTGGATAACAGGATACTAGGCCACATAGGCCTCATCTAGACTCGAAGGTCTTATATAACCTATAGGTTATATAAATCAAAACCTATAGGTCTCATCAATCTTAATAATCATATATCCAAACCCTAAGGTCTCATTAAGGTGCATAAGTACCCTAGCACTTGTTATACTCTCTAGTTGATTGATTAACCTATCCAAACTACTTTGTCTAACTCTTATGGGCTAATAACCATGTTTATTAATGTTTCATATATTTTGTGTAGATTATGCTCATTTTACTATTTTTGGCCAATATATGGCCATATTAATCAACATGCACATCTTGCACTTAAAACAAGCATTATCATTATACATGATCATCTTTCATCTTACATCATATGACTTCTCATATCTTAAGAATGGTATAATTATAATGATCTTAAGGTAATTAAAATCTTCCTTATGCTCATTAGGCCATTTGGCCACAACACATGGTATAAGCATTTCAAGAGACATACTTACCATGATAAGATACATAATTACCTTAAAAGCATTATATCATTTCATATGCATATCTTTCAGATTTCATATTATCTTAAGATATTGCTATCATAACATTAATGTCATAATCACAATTTTTACCTCATATAGGTTTTCATGCTCTAAAACATAATGATCTACATACATGGCAATCACATAATCACATAAATACACTTGCCATATCACAAAGATGCCTTACACATCCTAATAAATGTTTCAACCATATCATTCATATGGATTAAAATCATTATTCAACTTTATGCATAGATACATATATTCTTTTATGAGTCATACTATCATCTTAACGTCATAACATAGGCAACATGTTAATCAAACAAAATATTTAGCTTAACATCTAGTTTTGGGATTATAATACACATATTACATGTATTTAGCATTAAGACAAGAATTTTGGCCCAAAGGTCCCTCTCAAACATAAGCTTCACTTTATGGTTTTTAACATTAAAAACACTCATTTCATTGTCCAATAACACTTCCATTTAAAAATGCTAGAAATAACACCCTAATCATACACATATTTTATCATATTATGTAAAACTCAAGCTTTAAACACCTAAAACATACTCATAAATCCATGTGAGGGTTTCGACCACTCCTTTATCTAACATGCCAAGGTTTTAATTCTCCTTACAAATCATCATTTATGCATGCTATTAACTCAACTCAACAACTAAAAGCTCATAGTCATTAATACATAACAATTACATGCATATTAACCCTAACATACACACTTTAAGACCTCTAGATGTATACACATCAACATATGATCTTGTATACACTTACAAAGGATGCAAATCACACCTAAAAGCCCTGTTAAACCTTTTCTTTTCCTTTAGCTTTGTTCATTTCTTCTTTTTTTACAACCATAAACCAATAACACATATAAAAATCCATACAAAAATCTATGAGTTACCAAACTTGAAAATGACTTTATATAACTCTTATACAACCCCAAACAGTCCTTACAAATGTATAAGAACCCATAAAAACTCACTCTTTAGATTCAGAGTTATTATTTATCAAGACATTCTTCTTCAAAAATATCTAAAATCAACACTAGTTTATTGCTCTTTTAGCCTTAAACTTAGGTAATTAATGTTTAGTGATGCATTTAAGGGGTAAAAGTGAAGGAAGAAGAAAGAAAAATGGAGGGTTAGGGGAGATGGTATGGTGTTAGCTTGGAGGGAGCAAGAGGAAGATGAAATACCATTAGGGCTTTAACCAAACTTTAAGCCTTTTACCCATTTTTTAAAGAGTCAAATAATCATATGGCCCAATTTCATTCTTTAAGATCCTATGGCCCCCTTTTTATCAACCTATATCCTTTTAAGTTAATATTTTTTTCCTTTTTTCTTAGACCTTAAATGACACTTCTAAAAATCCCATAAACATTTTAAAACATAGCTTAAAAGCCTTGAAAAAACTGTGTTAAAAACTAAAAAAATCGGTTAAAAATAATGCTTTTAACTTTGCCCAATTTTTATAAAATACTTCTTGATATTTAAAAATTCCAATTCTAATACCAATGGAATATTTGGAATATTTAAGTATTAGGTTGCATCAATCCCGGGTCAATTTGAGCCAAAATGAAATATTTTATGACTCAGCTATAACTAGGTCACTATTTTTTATATACTATTAGAAAAAACTTTACTATTGTTTTTAATCATCTTGATGACTTCATTTTCAATTTAAGTTTTATCCAAAATTATATTATGACTAATACCTCTATTTGATTATATTAGTGTGACTCGGATCTCAAAAAACATAATTAACATCTCGGGAAGTACTATTTATAACCCCAAGTTTATCGGGCATTACACATCCCTAGTTGACTAGCCAACCTATCCAGACTAGGTTATTTATTCATATGGGCCATCACCATTATTTATTTAGTTTCACATATCTAAAGTAGCTTTTAGAAGTTTTATAATTCATTTGGCTAGCAAATGATGAAATAGGGGTAACTAATATCATTTTTTATTTGTTCACATAGAGTTTATTCATCATACATCATATGTATATTCAATATTGCACATGTAGTATAACTTTCATGTATTATCAATATCACAAGCATGTTACATTATAATCTTATCTATCCCATTCTTACTTTGCAATTGTCATATCCAATTTGTGAATGTTGAAGGCACCTATATATACCTCATTAAACCATACCATTCCATAACACACATTATGTCCATATATCATGCCTTAATGATTTCAACCATCTTACATAAAATTTATAAACTAGGGTAATTATGAATTATGTTACTAGCATATTTTTTTCATCTTTACACACCATTATCACATTATCATATACAACTAGGCCATGATTAAAACATTTGAAACATAAAGTCATACAAACATCATCATTTGGCCACATTATACAAGTAACATTTAAATTCATCATTTAATTCATGTTTAGGCATTCATATAACATGATTATACTACCAATTGCACTCACATACCATTTATCCATCTTATACATGCATTTATTACCTATAACACACACACACACATAACATACTCTATTGAATAAACTTATAATGAGGTTAATTACATAACTAGAGCCTTTCTAAACCTTGTCGTTGCCCTTGCTTGGTTCCTCTTTGTCTGTAAATATACAACATATAACCTTATAAAAATCCATAATAAATTCCAAGCATATCTAAACTTCAAATTAACTCAAGAAAACTCTTATTGGACCCTAAGGCATCTTAGAAAAATATAAAACCCCATAAAAAAACCACTTACTCAAAAAGAGTAACATTATTCACATAAACCCTTTTCTTCAAAATTCTTCAAATCCTTTCTTGTTTTTTTGTAATAATCTTCATCTAGAGGCTTAAGGCATCATGAAAAGAGATTAAGGTGTGGAATCGAAGGTTTAATTGGAGGAGAAAAAGGATAAATAGAGGAGGAAAGGAAAAGGAAACCATCGGCTTCAATGGAGAAAGAAGATGGTGGCATTATTCAATTATTGACCAACTTAAAAGACTTTGACCCCTTTTGATATGTCTTTGAAATCAAAGGCCAAGATTTCTCTCCTTTTAATCTAATAGCTCTCAATTAATCTTAATTCCATTTCCCTCTTTTTAAATTATTTCCTCTCAATTTAAACCTCAATTTATATCCCTTATAGTGTAATAAAATCACTTGAAACATACCCTAAAAAGGCCTAGAAAACTACTTTCAAAAACCAAAGAAAACTAAATCAAAATAATACTTTTAACTTTGATTGATTTTTATAAAATACTTCTTGAAATTTAAAAATTCCAATTCTAATGCCAATGGAATATTTGGAATATTTGAGTATTAGGCAATACCATTCTCGAGTCATTTTGAGTAAAAATGAAATATTTTATGGTTCAGTTTTAACTAAGTCACTATTCATGAAACATTGCCATAAAAATTTTACATTTATTTTTAATCATCTTAATGACTTTTTTTTCATTTCAAATTTTACCCAAAAATTTATTATGGTTAATACTTCTATCTAGTTATATTAATGTAGCTCAAGTCTCAAGAAATACTATTTATATCTCAGGAAGTACTATTTATATCCCTGGGATTCTTGGGCATTGCAAACATATGATTTGTATTTGCCTTTTAGATTTGTATTAGAACTTAGTAATTGTTATTATGTTCCTGCCTTAAATAAGAATATTATATTTTTTTCTATATCTTGTCTTATTGAACAACATTTTGATATTTCCATTAATAAGAGTAAGCGTTGCTCAGTTTACAAAGATAATGTTTTATATTGTTTTGCCTCAATTGTTAATGGAATATTTATTCTTAATAATTAAAATGAACTTTATGACATTAATACTAAAAGACAAAATGTGGATAATCTAAAACCATATTTCTTATGGCATTGTCCTCTTGACCATATAAATGAGAAGTGTATGTCTAAGTTACACAAGTTTAGTGACTCAGGTTCATTTGATTATAAATCAATTAAAACATGAGAATCTTATTTATTAGCCAAGGTGACAAAAACACATTTTAGAGGAAAATGTGAACATGCTAGTAGACTTTTGGACCTTATACATATAGATATATAGGTCCAATGACCACACATGTAAGAGGTGGTTTTTTCTACTTCATTACCTTTATCAATGACTATTCATAATATGGGTATGTGTTCTTAATGAAGTACAAAACTAAAGCCTTTGAGAAGTTTCAAGAATTCATAAATGAAGTTGAGAAATAGCTTGACATAAGTATTAGAACTTAAATTAGATCGAGGTAAAGAATATTAAGCTAAAAATTTTAGAGTTATTTAAGAGATAATAGGATATTATGTCAATGGACTCCTCTATATACACCATAGCATAACAATGCATCTGAAAGGAGAAAATGAACCCTATTGGATATAGTTCAATCCATGATGATCTTTGCAAGCCTGCCTAAATCATTTTAAGGTTATGCACTAAAAATTGTTATTTATCAATTAAATAGAGCTCCATCAAAATCAATTGATGTTACCCCATATGAGATATGTTGTAATAAGAAATCAATTCTTTTACACTTAAAAGTATGAGGTTGTCTTGTTATATGGAAAGAATTATGTTAGATAATTTTGATGGTAAATTTGACAAGTACAAATTTGTAGGATATTCAAAAGAGTCTATTGGATATTACTTCATAACACTTTGGAACAAAATTTATTTATTTCAAAAGATGCTATCTTCCTAGAGAAAGAGTTTCTTTTAAAGGAATATAATGGGAGTAGAATTGAACTTGATAAAGTTTGAGACCCACAAATAGAGGTAGATCAACCAATTCATCCTAAGCCTATTACACATAGTGATGATGTAATAGCAAAGCCTATAGAAACACAAGTTCCTCGACATTTTACTAGGGTCTATGCTACTCTTGAGAGATATATATTTCTCATAAATGAGAATAGTAATGTGACCATAATAAAAGAGAATGAGCCTTTAAACTCTAAGGAGGTTTTAAAGAGTTCACAATCAAAACTATGGTTGAAAGCTATGCAATCCAAAATGGATTCCATGTATGATAACTAATTAAGGAGTTTAATTAATATGCCTGAAGGGATAAAATTGATTAGGTGCAAGATCTTTAAAAAGAATATCGATATAGAGGGTAAGGTTGTTATCCGTAAAGTAAGGTTAGTTGCAAAGAATTATTATCAAAGATAAGGAATTGACTTTAATGAAACTTTTTCACCAATAGCCATGCTTAAATCCATTAGGATTCTTCTTACTATTACCATTCATTATGATTGTGAGATTTGGGAAATAGATGTGAAAATAGCTTTCCTTAATGGAAACTTATCAAAGAAGGTGGATAGATCTAAGAGGTTGATAGGTTTATAGTCTATATACATAAACAAGATACTAAAGAGGTTTACAATGGATCTATCAAAGAAAGGATTCAATCCTATGACTCATGGTAAAGTTCTTTCTAAATCTATGTGTCCTAAAACACAAGAAGAGAGAGAACACATGAGTAAAGTCCCATATGCATTAACTATAGCATCCATCATGTATGTTATGTTATGTATTAGACCTTATCTATTAGACATATGAGTAGACTCAAATACCGAAGCAGAGTATATTGTAGCTTTTGATGCAACTAAGGAAGTAGTATAGATCAAGAAGTTTATTACTAAACTAGGAGTGGTACTGACTATTGTTATCCTACCTCCTCTATATTGTGACAACAATAGAGCCATTATATAGGTAAAAGAACCATAGTCTTATTAACGATCCAAACATGTGCTCAAACACTACCATGTGATCTGTGAGATAGCAACTAGGCAAGAAGTGAAGACTAATAGTGTTTACACTGATTAGAATATATATAATCCCTCATTAAGGCACTGTCACAAAATAGATTCTATCCCTATGTAAATAATATGGGCATTAGGTATATTGTTGATTGGCTTTAGTACAAGTGGGAGATTGTTAGTTGTATGCCTTAAAGCATACATGTAATAGGGATATTTTGTATACACATTAAATATTTGTTTATAATAAAAGGAACTCTTTATTACATTAGTGCTTATGTTAATTAATTAATTTGATATGATTTTAAACTAAATAATAAAGTCCCTAGTATTCTTTCACAATGCAAAAGAAATAGTGAAGTGTTCATGATATGTTATTACACTTATTTTTATGTTCAAGTATATTATTTCATGCAAAAATCACATATCAAGTCATATATCATCATCATATGCTCATAAATTGCATTTCTAACATCGCAATGCCATTTTCATGATCATAACATATATGTGATCATGTAGCATCTATTACATGCGTAACATAATGCATATTCATGCATGGACATAACATAAGGCCATTCAACCACGAAGCTTTTAATGCACATACATAATCCACTTTATTTACTTTATATAGATGCATCACTTTAATATCCATACATAACCATGCATACCACCTTAATTCTATGCCATAAACACATAACACATGCATAATGTCCATTTGGCCAACATACTTAAACCATCACTTCATGCATTTATTAACACTTTCTCACTTCATGTAACATGCACAAACCCACATACACATTAACATGGCCATTCGGCCATGACATATAATGAACATCCTACATGCCTTCATCCATCATACAACATCATATTTCATGCTCCTAAGAAAGCATTCAACAATTCACCTCAATTCATAATAATTAGCATGCATTATGTAACATAAACATATGCATAAACACATATGGCCATTCGGCCATAATTCCAGCACACATTAACATGCATCAATTCACATTCAAAGGTATTAATCTACACTCAAAGGCACTGAATCACATTTAAAGGCATCACAGAACACAATTTAATTACCATTTAACATCATAATTATCATTTCTACATTAACATACACATTTACATAATTATTCATATTAGGGCATTGATAGACTTTGCACAAATTAGATTATTTACACTTACTTCTTGGAGTAAAAATACACCACAAAGCCCATCAACACCTTTCCCTTTCCTTTGTCAATCCATTTCTTGCCTTGCTTAATTGCGGAATATAGATTCATTTCATTAAATGATGTATAAAATCATATGATTGCTAAAAATATAAATCGATCACATAGAAACACTCTTGGGCACCTGAGAAATATGAAAAAAATTTTGGAGTTCAAAAAAACTTACCCTAAATGAAAATTGATCACTATTTATTGAGGTGTGAAATTGAGCATTTCATTTGATTTTTTCACAAAATTCCATTTAACTCGATGTCTAGAGGCTATAGAGGTGTTGCCATTCAATTTTAATGGCTTAATTTGGGCTAGTTTGGTGGAATAAAGAAGTAAAAATGGAGGTTTCCCTCCTTTTATGTGTCCATTAAAAATAGAGGAAGAGAGGATGAATATTTACTATACCAACTTTGACTCAAAATATATGCATTTGACTTATATATATATATATATATATATATATATATATGGGTTTTATGTAAAATAAATTTATTTTCCTCTATTCTTTCATTTTTTTTAAAAATAGAGACTTACTTTCTTTCCTCCAATTTAGCTCCCACAAATTCTATTAATCAATGTTCTATTAGCCTCTAAAAATTAGAGCGCGAAAATCATAAAAAATAAAATAAAATAAAATACCAAAATTTCATATAACCCGATTTTAGTGAAAATACTTCTCGATCTCCAAAAATTCCAATTCCAATGCCAACATGCTAATTAGAATTTTTGAGTATTAGGTTGTATTAATCCTAGAATTTTTTGAGCAACTTTTGAATATTTTATAGTTCAGCTAAAATTAGGTCACTATTCATATGACATTGCTATAAAACTTAACTTTTAATTTTAATCACCTAAAAGACTTCATTTTTACTTTTGGTTAAAGCCCTATTAGTCTTTCTTCTTTCTCTTGCTCCCTCTAAGCTAATGCCACACCATCTCCCCTAACCTTGCATTTTTTGTTCTTTTTCCTTTATTTCTACCCCTCAAATGCACTACTAAACATCAATTACCTAAGTCTATGGCTATATCATGGCTAAAAGAGCAAGAAACAAGTGTTGAGTTTAGAGATTTTTAAAAAAAAATGTCTTGATTAATTGTAATCTCAAACCTATAATGTGAGTTTTTATATTTTTAAAGAGTTCTTAGGGTTTTATAAGAGCTATATAAAGTCATTTTCAAGTTTGGTAACTCATGGATTTTTATGTGTGTTTTTGGATTATGGTTGTAGAAAAAGAAGAAAAGAATAAAGCTAAAGGAAAAGAGAAGGTTTTAAAGGGCTCTTGGGTGTGATTTATAACCTTTGTAAGTGTATACAAGATCATATGTTCAAGTATGTGCATTAAGAGGTCTTAAAGTATGTATGTTAGGGTTAATATGAATGTAATTGTTAGGTATTAATGACTATGAGTTTTTGGTTGTTGATTTGAGTTAATAGCAAGCTTAAATACTAATTTGTAAAGAGAATTATAATGATTTGCAAAGAGAATTAAAGTCTTAGAATGTTAGAAGTACGAGTGGTCGAAACCCTCACATGGATATGTGTGTATATTTTAGGTGTTTAAAGCTTGAGTTTTACATAATATGATAAAATATATGTATGATTAAGGTGTTATTTCTAACGTGTTAAATAAAAGTGCTATTAGATAAGGAAATTAGTGTTTTGAACGTTAAAAACCATAAAATGAAGTTTCTATTTGAGAAGGACATTTGGGCCAAAATTCTTGCCTTAACGCTAAATGCATGTAATATGTGTATTATAAGCCTAAAATGAGATGTTAAGCTACATAATGGGTATGATTAATATGTTGCCTATGTTAAGCTTTTAAGATGATAATATGACTCATAAAAGAATATTTGTATCTATACATGAGATTGAATAATGATGTTAAACCACATGAATGATGTGGCAAAAAGATTTGTTAGGATGTGCAAGGCATCTTTATGATATAACAAGTGTATTTATATGATTATGTGATTGCCATGTATTTGGATCATTTTGTTTTAGAGTATGAAAACTTATGTGAGGTAAAAAGTGTGATTATGTCAATAATGTTATGATGGCAATATCTTGAGATAATATGAAATACTAAAGAGGTGTATATGAAATGATATAATGGTTTAGAGTTGATTATGCATCTTATCATGGTAAGTGTGTCTCTTGAAATACTTATCCATATGTTATGGTTGAATGGCCTAATAAACATAAGGAAGGTTTTTAATTACCTTAAGAGTATTATAATGATACCATGCTTAAGATATGAGAATGCATATGATGTAAGATGAAAGATGATCATGCATATTGATAATGCTTGCTTTAAGTGGACAATGTGCATATTGATGAACACAAGGTATATTGAATTAATAATCCTTGATAATTTTCCCTATGGTCATATGTTTGCCAAAAATTATAAAATGAGCATAATCTACACTAAGTATATGAAATATTAATAAACATGGGTATTGACTCATAAGAGTTATATGACTTAGTCTAGATAGGTTGATTGGTTAACTAGAGTGTATAACAACTACTAAGGTACTTCTATACCTTAATGAAACCTTCAAGTCCAGATAAGACCTTTGGGTCTAAATATATGATTATTAAGATTGATGAGACCTATGGGTCAGATGAGACCTTTGAGTTTGATGAGACCTTTATAGTCTGGATGAGGCCTATGTGGTCCAATATCCTATTATCCAGTTTTGGGATAGTGTCTATCAATTATGGGCAAAGTTATTTATTGAATTATACAACTAATGACAAGAAAGATTCATTGAACATAATTGCATGTTTGATGGGAATATTACACACATAATGAATGTAATACATTCATAATGTGGTTGATGCATATCTAAAGTATGATATGAATGACTATATCATATCTAGAGTAGTCAAAATGAGTACTTTTAAGTATATGTTTTCTACAGAAGAAAGACCATATTATTATGATAATTTTCTTAATACATAATGAAACTGTGATTGCATGATGTATGTGATTTATGCATGTGATATTGTATACACCACTAAGCTTTATGCTTAGTGCATCATTGTTTTTGCGATGTATGGGATCAAGATCAAATTAAAGCAAATGCCTTTTATAAAGCAAGGAAGATCAAGATAAAGCCTATATTTGGGTATTTTTGGTTTTATTTGTATAAATTATGGGATGTAGGCATGATGGCACTCATATGTTGTACAAAGGGAATTAGGCCTAGACTAGTTTCAAAATGTCCTATATATGTTATCAAACAATATTTAGTTTTGTAATATGTAACTAAATTGCTTATATTGAATTTTACTATGTTATGTTTTTGAGATGCATGAATTGTTAAATATGTTGAGTTGAGATTTTTAGGTGGATTAAGAGGATCTAATTGTGTTGAAAATATATTAAATGAGATTAAAAAAGTGTTTTTGATATGTAAGTTACCATTCGTTTTAGGGATAGTGTCTTGATATAATCATTATGCTATCAGATTTTGGACACAATGATTTCACATTTGATTTCATGTGTTAAAGGTTTTTACTAAGCAATATTTTATAAGATTACATATCCTAAATATATTTTCAAATAGTTTTAAATTTATACGGGTTTTCCTTAATTTTAGTTCGAATATCAATTACGTGTTCCTTCTCCCTTAGGTCTGGTAACCATAGTGAGTGAGGGGTGTCACAGGATGGTGGCAGCTACTAGGGTAACTTTGATACCTATCTAGGTTGGTGCAGTCACCATAAGGTCTTTAGGGCCACTGCACAAACCTAGGCTAATGTAGTAGTTATAAGGTCCAGTATGGCCACTGCATATACTTAGGTTGGTGTAACAGTCGTAAGGTCCAGTGGCACTTCTACACACACTTAGGTTAGTGTAGTTGCAGTAGGATCTAATATGGCCATTGCATATACCTAGGTTAGTGCAACTATCATATGGCTCCTCTATGGTTGGATAGTCCCATTCTTCAGTTTTAGACACATGTCTCTCTTGTATGGGAAAATTAAATGTATAACATAACTTAAGAAGAATAAGACAAGTAAATACAAATAAAATCATTGACATTTTATGCTTGAGATATTTATGCATGTGATAACATCAATTTCTTGCATATACATGATATCTTTATGTTATGGATGTTATGAATATGATTATGATGAAATTATCATGAGTGCATGAATACATGTGGATTTGTATAAATACTTTATTAAACAAACTATTAATCTCTAAGCATAACACATCATTGTTTTTATGGTGTGTACATCAAAGAACATATTAAAGCTAAAGCCTCAGTTTTAGCAAGAATATCAAGAGAAGTCTTTCTTTTGGTATTTCTCTTTATATACATTATGAGATGTATTATAATATGGGCACTCATATGTTGTATAAGGGATTAGGCCTAGACTTGTATTTAAAGTACTTTGTAACTCTTTTAAAAGAAATTTACTTCGATGAATGTGTTTATATATACAAGTGATATGAATGATATTGCTTATTGTATGCTTTGATTATGAGATGGATGTATGTATATGGATGATTAGAAGGATCATAATGGATTGTGATATGATGCTTAAGTGTATATAAAAGTGTTTTTCCTGCACGTTATTCACAGTGGGAATAGTGTTATCGGTATAACCATTATGCTGCCGGATTTTCAATATGATGATTTTCTAAGTAGTATAACCATCAAAGTAAGTTTTATTAAGTCATGTTTTTAAAGATAATTTAAAGAAAAAGTTTTCATGTTAATCAAGTTTTACAAAAGTTATTAATTTATATGGGTTTTTATATCGAGTAACTTCAAATATCATTTTATGTGCTGCTCTTCATTTAAATTTGGTGATTAGGTTAGGTGAGGAGTATAACATTTGGTGATTCGTACATAAGTGTTACATATGAGTGCCTTAGGTCTAATATCATGCATCGCATAATTTTACACTATTGAGGCTTATAAGCTATTCTTTTTCTTATAGATCAAAGATGAGTGAGTCAATACCATAAGTGGTATAAAAGAGGTGGAAAGTCCTGCACCTACCACAGTAGATGAGCCCACAAGTGTAGGTATATTAGCATTAAATGCTACATGGTAATCTGCATAGGCCTAACTAGCCCTATTACAATAGATGGTTAAGCTCTTAAGTTGCTCCATCTCCACCACCTCTATAAGCCTTTTAGAAAACATACCTAGAGAGAGTTAAAAATGTAGGGGTGGTCATGATCCTTTAACAGCTTAGATGCACTCCTAAAAAGAATGTTATATGTATAACCTCCCATTTACAAGAAAAAGCTTTTAGATGGTAAGGGATAATTACTAGGCATAAGGCATTAGAGTTCTTGACATGGGAGTTATTTTTAATGGAGTTCAAGAAGAAATATATCATAAAAAACCACCTAAATAAGAAGAGGCAAGAGTTTCTAGATTTTAAGCAAAAGCATTAGTCCATTTTAGAATATAAAAAAGAGTTCACAAGGCTGAGTAGATATGCTAAAGATATGGTTCTGATAGAAGTATAGAGATGAAAAAGATTTGCAAAGGGGCTAAACCATGACATTAGGCTCCATGTATTACAATGAAGATCAAGGATTTCTTTACTTGGGTGGCAACATCTCATACAATAAAAGAGATACAAAAAAAGAAGCAGGAGAGCTTTAAGGAAAAGACAACATATAGGCAAGGACAAGTTAGTCCAACTCTCACTGCTGAAAAAAGTTTTAAGGGAGATTAATTTGGACAATAACAGTAGCAGTAAAGACAAGGTCAGTCACATAACTCTGGTAAGGTTCTTAAGCTAAGTCCAAATAACAAACACCTGTATCTAGTGTATTGGCATCTATCGCTCGACGTGTACTATTAGCCTAATATGAGCACTATGGTAAGAGGCATGCGAGCACTTATTGGAAAACCATACTTAGGTCTTGTTAGAGATACAACTATAAAGGACATTTTGTTAGAGATTTTTTAAAAAACCCTACAGCCTCTACTTAGTTATAGGCATCCTTACGAACTACTAAAAAAGGTCAGAGAAGGGATAGAGGTGAGAGAGGAGTCAGATTAAGGGGTAGGCAAAGACCTATATAAGAGACTATGGATAGAGCAAGCTCAAAGCTTTAGCCCAGTAGTATACTATTAGAATCTAAGAGGAGGCAAACTCACTTACAATTTTTGTGTGTACCTTCTATCTTTTTTATCTACCTACTTTAGCTATGATTGGTTTAGAACCTACACATTCATATATATAAACAACACAAGCACATAATTGAGGGTTAGAGCCTGAGTTGTTGTATATAGATATCATGGTTAACAATCTTATAAGCTAACATGTTATTGTGAATAAAGTATATAAGGAATGCCTTTTAATGGTTTAAAGACATGTGTTATCTATTGATCTTATCAAACTACCATTCAATGAGTTTGATCTAATCTTAGGCATGGACTAGTTGTCTAAACATCATGTAATAGTGAATACATAAAAGAAAAGGATTTCTCTCCAGATGTTAAATGGGTTAAAAATCATAGTTGTAGGGGAAAGAATAGAATTCTTATCCAATGTTATACTAGTAGTAATAGTTAAAAGATGGTGAGAAAAGGTTGTATGGCCTATTTAGCAAATTAGATGTAAGACAAATTCTATTGGTGTCAGAGTTTGTAGATGTTTTTCCAGATGAGTTGCCAAGTTTACTACTAGTAAAGGAGCTTAAGTATGGAATAGAGGTTTCACTTAGTACAACACTAGTATTTATAACTTTTTACAAGATGGTTCCTATAGAGTTGAAGGAGCTAAAGATCTAGTTATAAGAATTTCTAGATAAGGGATTCATAAGACTGAGAGTATCACTTTAGAGAGCTCTGGTTTTGTTCATTAAGAAGAATGATAAATACTTAAGGTTGTTTATGGATTATAAACAGCTGAACAAAGTGACCATCAAGAATAAGTATTCATTGCCCCATATTAATGATCTTTTTTATCAACTTAGTGGAGCAAGTGTCTTCTCTAAGTTTGACCTAAGATCAAGGTATTACCAATTAAGGGTCAAAGAAATAGATATGACTAAGAAAACTTTTAGGACCGGATATGAGTTTTTATAATGCCATTTAGGCTTACCAATGCTCTAACAGCCTTCATGGATCTAATAAACATAATCTTCAAACCTTATCTAGATCAATTTTTCATGATGTTTAAGATGATATCCCAATCTATTCCAAGAAAAAGAGGATCATTAGCAACATCTTAGAATTGTTCAATAGACTCTGAGAGATGAGAATTTGCATGCTAAGCTAAGAAAGTACAAGTTCTAGCTTGACATGGTGTTATTTTTGGGACACATAGCTTCTACAGAAGGTATTAAGGTTAATCCTAACAAGATAGAATCCATCATGGAATGGAAGCCATCAAGGTATGTGACTAAGATTAGAAGTGTCTTGGGTTTGGCTAGCTATTATAGGCATTTTATCAAGGGCTTTTCGATGATTACAACACATATGACTCATTTATTATGCAATGATACCAAGTTTATAAGGAATGATAGATGTCAAGAAAGCTTTGATAAGCTAAAGGCTATATTGATAGAGGCTCCAATTCTTACACAGCCTATATTAAAAAAGGGTTTCATTATCTATGGTGATGCCTCATTAAATGGGTTAGGGTGTTTATTGATGTAGGAAGGCAAGGTTATTGCCTATGCTTTTAGGCAATTAAAGCCTAAGGAAAAGAATTACTTAACACATAATCTAGAGCTTGCAGCTATAGTATTTGCTCTAAAGATTTAGAGACACTATCTTTATGGAGAGAAGTTTTATGTGTATATAAATCACAAGAGTTTAAAGTATCTTCCTACTTAGAAAGAGTTGAACCTGAGACAACACAGATAGATAGAGTTGATAAAAGATTATGATTGCCTGATTGAATGCCATATAGGCAAGGCTAATGTGGTAGTAGATGCTATAAGTATGAATATTATATCGACTATGAGAGCCACGAATAATAGAATTAAGCTTATGATGATGGAGCTTTGTCATTAAAATTGCAAGTGAAACTAAGTCTTTTTTAACAAGTGAAAGATGCTTAGAAGGAAGATGACAAACTTAAGGATGTCATGGGTTCCATCTAAGAGGGGAAGTCCACAGAGTATGAAATTAAGAGTGATGGATGCTTGTATTATCAAGATTGTTTATGTATGCTAGATATGGAAAATATAAAGAAGTAGATCTTATAAGAGGCTCATAATGCTTCTTATGCTATGCATCCTGGTAGTACCAAGATGTACTAGGACTTAAAGTCTTTGTATTGGTGGCACAGTAAGAAAAAAGGTGTGGCAGAGTTTGTGACCAAATGCCTTATTTGTCAGCAAGTTAAGGCTAAGCATTAGATTCCTTCTGGATTGCTTCATCCTATAGCAATAGTAGAATGGAGATGGGATAAAGTCACTATACGCTTTATAGTTATGCTACCTACAACTAGAAATAATTTTGGTTCAGTATGGGTGGTTATTGATATATTAATCAAGACCTCTCATTTTCATACTAGTGTGGATAGATTATTCCTTGGAGAAGCTTACAAAGCTGTACATAGAGGAGATTGTCATATTACATGGAGTGCTATCTTCTATAATATCTGATTAAGACTTGAGGCTTATATCAAGATTTTAGAAGAAGCTACACCATGACTTGGGCACTCGACTCAGCTTTTACATGGCATTTCCTCCATAGATAGATGGCTAATTAGAATGAGTCATTCAAGGAACCTTTATGCTTAAGTGGCTTTGATGCTAAGTTATTTATAATGCTTATAATGGAAACATATATTTGATGGGTGCTAGAGGATATATCAAGAAGCTATGCTATAGAGTTCAAGGGGAGTTGGGATCGTTACCTCTCCTTAGCAGGGTTTACTTACAACAACAGCCATTAATCAAGCTTGGGTATAGCACTTTTTAAAGCTCTGTATAGGAGAAAGTGTAAAACACCTCTTTATTAGAGCGACCTAAGTGAGAACAAATTGATAGGACTAAATTATATCAAGGATGTTGAAGAAGAAGTCAAGATCACCAAAGACAAATTGAAGGCCGCATCGAATAGATAGAAGTCCTATGCAGACTTGAAGTGGAGAAATATAAAGTATAATGTTGGTGACAAGTTTTTCTTAAGGTATCACCATGGAAGAAAGTTATGAGATTTAGCAAGAAGGGCAAGTTAAGTACAAGGTTTATTAGCCCATACTAGATAATAGAACGTGCAGGAGCAGTAGTTTACAAATTAGCATTGACTCTAGAACTATAGTAGGTTCACAATGTATTCCATTTGTCGATGTCGAGGAGGTATAGATCAAACCCATCCTATGTATTACCTACTGAAGAAGTTGAGATACAACTAGACCTATTGTATGAGGAGGAGCTAGTGAAGATTTTAGCTTGAGAGATGAAGGAGTTACAGAACAAGATAGTGCCTTTAATGAAGATGTTATAGATGTATCACAACATCGAAGAAGCAACCTAGGAAAGTGAAGCTCAAATGAGAGAGAAATATCTAGAGCTATTTAAACCATGTTATTTTAGGAACAAAATTCTTTTAAGAGAGGAAGAAATGTAATGCCTGAGAATCTCGAGGTTATAAATAGTACTTTCAAAAATGTTAATAGTATTTTTTGAGATTCAGGTTACACTAATGCAATTGGATGGAAGTATTAATCATAATATAATTTTGGCCAAATTTTGGAATAAAAATAATGTCATTAAGATGGTTAAAACTAAAAATAAAGTTTTTAAGGTAGTGTTTTATGAATAATTATGTAGTTAAAGCTGAACCATAAAATATTTAATTTTTGCTCAAAATGACTTAGGAATGGTACAACTTGATACTCAAATATTCCAAATAATGCGTTGGCATTGGAAATGGAATTTTTGGATATCAAGAAGTATTTTATAAAAATTGACAAAATTAAAAGTATTATTTTGATTCAATTTTTCTTAGTTTTCGAGCATATTTTTTGGGTCTTTTTAAGGTATGTTTTAAGTGATTTTATAGGACTATAAAGGATGTAAACTGAGGTTTTAATTAAGAGGAAATAATTTAAAAAGAGTAAAAAGGAATTAAGATTAACTAGGAGCCATTAGATCAAAAGGAGAGAGATCTTGGCCTTTGATTTTGAAGACCTATAAAAGGGGTCAAAGTCTTTTAAGTTAGTCACTGATTGAATAGTGCCATCATCTTCTTTCTTTATTAAAGCCGATGGCTTCCTCTTCCATTTATCCTTTTTCTTCCTCTAATTAAACCCCTTAACTCCACATCCTAACCTCATTTCAGGATGCCTTAAGCCTCTAGATAAAGATTATTGCAAGAAAATAAGATATGATTTGAAGAATTTTGAGGAAGAGGGTTTATGTGCATAGTGTCACCCTTTTGAGTAAGTGGTTTTTTTATAGGGTTTTATATTTTTCTAATATGCCTTATAGGTCCAATAAGAGTTTTCTTGAGTTAATTTGAAATTTTGTGGTGCTTGGAATTTATTATTGATTTTTATAAGGTTATATGTTGTATGTTTGTAGACAAAGAAGAAAACCAAACATAGATAATAGACCTAAATGACTTAAAACTCATCATTAATTGATAATTATAATAGCATTTGATTTATTACCATTTGGTGATGATTGCATATTCCTTCTCACAAGCTCTTCATATTGGGTTGTCATAAATCATAGTGCTCCTCTTTGGGAACACCTCCAAGGTAATCTACATAAGAAGTAAGTAGAAGAGTTTAGCATAATATTCCAAATGCTAGTAAGAAATTCGTGAGGATGAAAAAAGGAGAAGAAATTGAGTGTTTTTAATTATTTTATGTGTCTTTTAGTAACAAAATATGTGCATGGAGGTTGAAGTAGTTAAGTGATATTTAAACCTTTAATATAATCCTAATTAGGTTAGGTTTTAACATTTAAAAGCTATCCTAACTTGGCCCAAAATAAGCACACAAATTAGGCTTATTTTTGCCTTCTGCGTATAAGCTTTTAAGAGGCCTTATGCATATTCTACTTTGGCTTCCACATTTATTAATCTTATACGGCTTAGCTAGGACTTATTTTGGATTAATAAAAGGTCTAATTTAAGGCCTTTTTAACACTTTAAAAGTCCATAATAAATTAGATATTAGAACAATCAAACTTTTGACTCAACTAGGCCTAATTCCAAAAACCCTAATTTCTAGATTTCACATTTGCAATTAAGACTTTGCCCATTTGCCTATTTCTTCTTCTTTATTCATCTTTTAATGATATCTTATATCATTAGAACATTTAATCTCATTCAATCTCCTTTTACTTCTATAAATGTGTGACCATATGGGTTTCCAAGTAGCTTGATAACACATAATGAAATAGAGTCCTAGTCCAATTAGGACTCTATAGGTTCAATCTTACTAAATCAATATCAATTCTCCAATTGATATATCACTTATATACAAGTCAAAAAAGGAAACTAGCCATGTATCATGACTACCCAAGTGTCAAAAAGTCAAGTGATTTGACTTAACCCTTCCATATCTAGTTATGGTACCTTTCATCATCTTTTATCCCATCTAGTTTTGAGTATGGACTTGTATATACTTAAAGTATAACTAAGTATGTCTAATTAATCCCTGGACATGTTTGTTATGATAATTTCACCTTTATTCCAAAAATGCCCTTTGTAAATCCCATTCACACATGGCACTTTACTTTGGCCAAAGATTCTTAAATAAAGATTACTCATCAAAATTATGAGATAAACTCTTTACTAAAATCTTAGGTGGTGAATCCTTTGTTGATTACTACCTCATCTTCAAATATGTCATGGCATACCCAAGTACCTAACTATGTATACTTTTTTTTAAGTAAAAGCTTTTGTGTCAAAGTATGTCACTCCATATTTAAGATAGTTAGTGATTTTAAGTTTAAGGATACTTGCACCACTAATGTAACACTCCCTACGTATTCCTAAAGGAAATAGACAAAGAGCGCTACTTCCCTGTAGGTCACCTATCATTGGATTTCCCCAGGCTCATTTGTTTAACTTTTATATGACTTTGACTAACTTTAACTTAACCTTTTAGTGTTTCTTTCTAAATAATATTTCACTACTACCTATTTATTCTGCTAAAACAACCAGATTATGTCTATTAACTATTTATAGAAAATCAGGCAGCATAACGACTACCCGAGCAAAAAACCAAAATTTTTTCCTGCATGAAAAACACTTCTAAAACAATTTTCATCCACAACTCAACTCTTAGACCCTTCTGGTCCCCCAAAACATCATCAGTCATCCAACACAGCAACATAAGGTCTCAGAACCACATATAGACAAATAAAAGCATATACATACATCTATTATAATAGGTTCATACAGCTATTTAGTTAACTATCTCAGTTTTATACTTTATACACACTACGGACTTTACACCTACTATAAATGAGTGACTATTTACAAAACCAAAAGAGTAACAAAAGAAATACCAACAAGACTTTGGGATAGCTACACTAGCTCTTACTGAAGCTAGACAGCTACCATGTTTACGGCCTACGCATTGAAACACTGACACATTGAGTATAAACTCAGTGGTGGAATATATAAAATAAAGTATGTCACATATGCAAGCATACATACAAGTCATATATACACATGCATAGATACATTATCCCACATGGTCAATATATCAGACTAGATGCCAGGTGCCATATTCAGTCATTTCCAGTTCTTTTATCAAGTCAAAGTTAATATATATTAAGTTCAGTACCATTTAGGCCTATAATAGACATACGACACTTTAAGACATCGGATAGCAGGATTTATCCTATGCAGTAGCCCACATTTTAGACCTCAGTAGCTATACCTACCTCGCTCGATATCAAGGATTAGTCCTTAGACCTCCTAATAATGAATTGGCAGATAATAGGAATTAGTCCGTAGACCTCCTAAAATCTATAAGTGGGATAGCAGGGATCAGACCCGTGGGACCTCCCAATATCCACAGATAGCAAATAGGTAGTAGGGATCAGTCCAAGTGGACCTCCAAATATCCACAGATAGCAAATAGGTAGCGAGGATCAGTCTAAGTGAACCTCCCAATACTCGAGTGTGCAAGGTTCATCTCAAAACCTCAGCGGCTACACCTACCACATCCAATAGACAATAGTAGTCCCAAAAGGACCAAACTGCCTAGCAACTGCTGATTCCCTAGTTGACCAATCAACCTATCCAATGGGTATCTAATTGATGGGCCAAATCATTATTCATTGCTTAATTATGACGTTTACCCTCATTTCTACTATTTCTCAAGTCAATCATGCAAATGAATTTTAATACATGCAACATTTCACACAAAATGACATTTTTTAGCCTATCATCACAAAATGACTATTCATTTGCTCAATTTACAAGCATATTACTATTCATTTGGTCAATTTTCCAAACTAGTGCCTTTCGTAGCACTAAGTATACTAATTCAAAACCCATCATTTACACCTCCATTTATCTCATAAACTTTCATTATGCATTCCTCATATTCATGCCATCGAATGTCACACATTTTAACATCATTTTGCTAGTCATAATTTAGGCACATATTACATGCTCATTTAGGTCACCATTGGTCAAATTCCCATGCCATATATGTCAATGCTACTACTTATTTTCCAAGCATGTTGAACACATAACATTTACCTTCTAAATTCCATACCTACATGCCATACATCATTATCCATGCCATGCCATACATATAAATACCATTTGGCCATACCATGCATATGCACATACACCACATTTCTTTCCTCAAATGTCATGCATATCATGTTATTTTAAACCCATTAACATAGTCATATCATTAGTTTACATCAATATAATCCCTAATACACTAAACTTATAATTCCATACATAAAACATGCACATTTTTATGGCAAGCCATATGACATACTCAATTTAACTCTATTCCACATACCTAGGGTGTGGAAACACCTTTTTCTCCACCACTTAGAGGCCTAACTTGGACTTCCCCTTCACTAGCTTCCTTTTGCCCTAAACATACACAAAATAAGCTTAGAAAAATTCTCAAAAATCCTACCCAGGTCCAAATAAAAATCTAAAACCATGGTTATTCTTAGAATACTCTAAACCACTTAAAACAAAAATAAAAATTGGATTAAAACCACTTACTCACAAAAAGAGCAATATTCACTAAGGTTGTAATTCTCCCTCCACAAGCCAAATTCCTCAAATTTCTCACTTGAATTGAATTCTAGAGGTCATAGAGGGTTTAAACCATGCCTCGCTTATGATATTTGGTGATGGCAGGAGAGAGAAAGAGATGAAAAAAGGGGGAGAGAGAAACCTATAATGGCATCAGCTTTGGGAGAATTTTTAGGGAGGAGAGGTTGGTTCACACATGTGACCCCCCTTACATATGGGGGCCCTTTTATATGGGTGGGTGGAAGGCTCAGATCGTGACACGTGGTGATCTAACGGTCTATTTTCTCTCGATTTTTTTAAACTTCAAAAATTCACAAAAAAATTTTTAGACTTCCAAAAATACTCATTCTAGTTTTAAAAATCCTCGATTAGTGCCATTAAGGCTCACGTAAAATTTCAAGTCAAAATTCCACTGTTGACTTTTTGATACTATTCACCCATTAGAATAAAATATCCTAAAAAAATATCAAACGACCTCAGAAAATTAAAATTCCTTCTACATCATATTAATTGGAATTTTTGAGGTTCAGGGTATGATATTTTCAGGTCAGTCAAGGCACATCCCAAGCCTATCCCAACACAAACTCATTTGATCTCCCCATTCATTAGTTCTTAACCCAAAATGATTTATTAGTTCTGCTAAATTTTTATATTCTTTCATTTTACTCATTTTCAGGCCCGTCAAAGTTTTATGACCAATACGCCCCTTTTTGGCCTCATAAAGATGCCCTATACTATAGGGAACATCATTCGGGCCTAGGAGGTATTGTTCATAGAACTTGGACTTACGGGCATTACAATTGATATGATGAGATACATAGACTGACATAGATTAAGTATCCATGTAAAGATCTCATGGTGGGTCTCTGATAAGTAAGCACCCATATGTTAACTCCAAGCATCTTTATGCATATAGCTTATGAGAATTACTACTTGATCAAATCAAAAGATAGCATGTGTTGATCTATCTGCATTAACTGTGTCCTATTTTGTTAATACTATGATTAAGGATATTTAGGTATTATTGTATTTGCATGCAATAAAAATCTCACATCATGAACACTTCATGATTTCCTTTGCACTAAGATTTTATACCAAGTACTTCATAACAAGGTTTAAGACATTACAAACAATTATAAGTATTATATAAAAATACCATGATATTAAGAGAAATGCCTTAATATATGAATTTATAAGGTTTAAATACATGAATACAACCTTTTTACACAAGCTTTGAGGCATACCAGTCACTTATGTACTCAATGCCCACGGCATCTACATGTTGATAAAACTTCCCTTGTGATAGTGCCTTTATAAGAGGATTAGTTGTGTTTGGATCTGTGGGGACCCTTTCAAACTTCATATCCTATCTACCAATGATCTTCTTGATCAAATGGTAGTGTTGAGGCATATGTTTAAACCACTAATGAGACCATTGTTCATGAGCTTATGTAATAGCCCATTGTTATCACAATACAAAGTATTGTATCAACAATGCTTAAACCCTTATAAGTTTAGAAATGAACTTATTGATCCAAATGGCTTCCTTAGCTGCATTGAAAATTGCTATATACTTAGCCTTGATGGAAGATTTTATAGTCATTTGCTATTTAGAACTCTTCCAAACAACTACTCCTCTACACATAATGTATATATATCTAAATTGAGATTAATAGTCATTCTTATTGAATTAGAAACTAGCATTAATATACTCACTAACCTATAGACATCATTTTCTATTTACCAAGAATAAACCCTTAATCCGTCTCAAGTACTTAAGGATATTCTTAACAAGCACCAAATGCTCCTCTTTATAATTAAATTGAAATCTTCTTATGGCACTTAGAGCTAATGAAACATCAAGTCTTATGTATAATATAGCATACATGATATATCCCATACCCGAAGTATATAGGATTCGACTCATATGCTCTCTTTCCTTTTGTGTCTTAGGAGACATAGATTTAGAAAGGTGTTTTCCATGCAACATAGGAATAAACCTTTCTTAGAGAGATCCATGCTAAACCTCTTTAACATCTTATCTTTATATATCATGATCCCCAAGATATAAGTTGTTTCTCTAAGGTCTTTTAGGAGAACTATTTACTTTACCAAATCTTGACTAACTAGAGGACATAGATATCATTTCTTATTAGCAGTATGTCATCTATGTACAACACAAGGAAAATAATTGCACTCCTACTGACCTTCTTATAAACACATGGCTTATCCATGTTTTGTGAGAAACCAAACTCTTTAATTGTCTCATCAAAATAGATGTTCTAGCTCTTAAAAGCTTGTTTCAATCTATTAATAGATCTTTAAAGGTTGTAGACCTGATTAACATTTATGGATGTAAAACCTTCGAGTTGTGTCATATACACTGCCTCTAATAATTTTTCATTAAGAAAGCTATCGTTACATCTATTTGCCAAATCTCATAATCATAATGAGCAGTTATGGTAAGCATAATTTGAATGGATTTAAGAATTTCAACTAGAGAAAAGGTCTTATTAAAGTGAATTCCTTATCATTAATGATAACCTTTTGCCACAAATCAAGCTTTATAAGTAATATTGTTGGTTTTTCTCAATCATACAGAATTGAAAAATTAAAATTTGAGAAAAACAAGCAATGATAATGGATCCAGATAAATTAAAATTCATCCAAAATAATAAATCTAATGGCATTTCATGATTTATCATAAAAGGGTGATTGTAGATTCCTTCTGTAAGCCCTTGTCACCAGGTTGTTACAAACCATAATGATCCTTTTTTAGGAATCACTCCAAGGTAATCCATATAAAAAGTTCTTAGAATTGAGCAACTTGAAATTTCAGGTGCTAGTAGGAATTTCAAGAGGATGAAGTAAGAAAAAGAAATTATATGTGTTTTAATTGTTATATACACCAATTTTTGCAATAGAATGTATACATATGGTGGTTGTTGTTATAAAGGCTATTTATACTTTAAATTAACTCTATTAGTCAAATTTTAACAATAAAAATCTGCCCTAAGTTGGACTAGAATGGACCTTCCAATTGGGCCCTATTTAGCCCTATATGTATAAGCCCTTAAGTGGGCTTATATGCATTTTGCTTTTTCCCCACTTTCCTATGTTGTACTCTTAAGCCCCATTTTGGATTAATAATTACTCTGATTTGAGGCCTTTTCAACCATTTAAAAGACCATAAAAAATTAGATGCAAGATTAATAAAAATTTGGACTTAATAAGGCCTAAATCTAAAAACCCTAATTTTTGGACTACATATTTGCAAGTGGGCCCCAAGCCTATTTGCTTATTTCTTCTTCTAAATTCATCTTTCAATGATATCTCATATAATTAAAACATTCAATCTCATTGAATCTTCCTCAAACTCCTTTTATGTGTGCGACCTTATAGGTTTCTAGAATAGCTTGGCAGTACACAATGAAATAGAGTCCTAGTCTAACTATGACTTTATAGATTCAATCTTATTGAATCAATATCAATTCACTAATTGATATATCACTTATGTACAAGTCAAGAGAGGCATCTAGCCATGCATGATGACTACCCAAGTGCTAGAAAGTCAAGTGGTTTGACTTAACCCTTCCATATACATATACGATGCAATTGACTCCTTTCACAATCTTTTACCTCATCCAATTTTAAATATGGAATTGTGTCAACTCATAGCTTGACTAAGTATGTCTAATTAAGCCTTAGACATATTTTTTTGTTAATTTCACCTTTATTCCCAAAATTTCCTTTGTGAATCCCATTCACACATGACACTTTGCTTTAGCCAGAGATTCTTAACTATTGGTTACTCATTAGAATTGTGAGATAAACTCCACACTGTAATTTGGGGTGGTGAATCCTTTGTTGATTACTACCCTATCTTTAAATATGTCATGGAATAACTAAGAACCTTATTATGAATACTTCTTATTGGAAGTAAAATTTTTGGTGTCAAAGTATGTCACCCCATATTTAAGATAGTTAGTGATCATAAGTCTAAGGATACTTGCACCACTGATATGATGAGATACTTTCACCAATATAGATTAAGTATCTATATGAAAATTTAATGGTGAGTCTTCAATGTTCTAACTTCCCAAGTAAGCATCCATATGTTAGCTCTAAGTATCTCTATGCTTTTTATAACATACTGTTAGATTAAGTATCCATGTGAAAATCTACTAGTTGATCCAATCAAAAAGTATAACATGTGCTGACCTATCTATATTAATAATGCCCTATCTTGTTAATAATACGATCAAGGATATTTAGGGATATTACATTTACGAGCAATAAAAATCTCACATCATAAACACTTCGTGATTTCCTTCGTATTGTGATTTTATACTAGGGACTTTATAACATGTTTAAGACATTGTAAACAATTATAGGTAATATATATATAAAAGTACCATGATACAAAGTGAAAAGCCTTATTGTATAAATTCACAAGGTTTAAATACATAAATATAACCCTATTACATGAGCTCTAGGGAATAATTCTAACAATCTCCCACTTGCACTAGAGCCAATCACCTATGTACTTATTACCCATTACATTTACATGTTGATCAAACTTCTCCATAAACCAAGAATCGACCCTTAGTCCTTCTCAAGTACTTAAGGATATTCTTGACAACCACCCAATGTTCCTCTCTATAATTTGATTAGAATCTAGTCATGACACTCAGAGCAAATGCTATGTCAGGTCTCGTACATAACATTACATACATGATAGATCTTATAGTCGAAGCATATGGGATCCTACTCATACGCTTTCTCTCCTCTTATGTCTTAAGAGACATAAATTTAGAAAGATATTTCCCATACAACATAATAATATAACCTTTCTTGTAGAGATCTATGATAAACCTCCTTAGTGTCTTGTTTATGTACGTAAATTGTGAAAGACCAAGTAACCTTCTAGATATATTCCTATAGATCCTAATCCCTAAGATGTAGGTTGCTTTTCTAAGGTCTTTCATGGAGAACTGTTTATTTAGCCAAATCTTAACTGACTAGAGGATAGAGACATTATTTCCTATTAGTAGTATGCCATATACATATAACACAAGAAAAATTATTACACTCCCATTAACCTTTTTGTAAACACATGGTTCATCCATATTTTGTGAGAAACCAAACTCTTTGATTGTCTTATTAAAATGTATATTCTAGCTCCTAGATGCATGCTTTAATCCATAAATAGATCTTTGAAGCTTGTAGACTTGATTGCCATCTATAGATATAAAACCTTTAGGTTATGTCATGTACACTTCCTCTAACAAATTTTCATTAAGGAAAGCCATCTTTACATCCATTTGTAAGATCTCATAGTTATAATGAGTAACAATGGCAAGTATAATTCAAATGGATTTAATCATTGCAACTGGAGAAAAAGTCTCATCAAAGTTAATCTATTGTCTTTGATGGTATCCTTTTAATACTAATTAAGCTTTAGAGGCAATTACCTTACCTTTCATGTCGGTTTTCTTCTTATTGACCCATTTACTCCTAATGGGTTTTATCCCTTAATGTGGATCAACCAAGGTCCATACCTAGTTATCATACATGGAATCCATTTTGGATTTTATGGCATTAAGCTGTGAGTCATATTCTGAACTCTTTAAAACCTTCTCATAACTGGTAGGCTCATGGTCCTCTACTATGGTCACTTCCTTATCCTTGTCCACTAGAAATCCATATCTCTCTAGAATAGTCTTTACCCTAGTATATCATCTAGGAACATGTGTTTCCATAGGTTCTTCTATTATCTCATCACTATGAGTAATAGAACTGGGATAACTCGATTGATCTGCTTCTATTTATTGATCTTAAACTTCATAATTTCAATTTTACTCCCATTATCTTTTATGAGAAAAACTTTCTTTATAAAGACTACTTGCTTTAAAATAAACACCTTTTGTTCCAAATGATGATAGAAGTAGTATCCCAAAGTTTCCTTTGGATACCCCACAAATAAGCATCTATCAAATTTAGCCTCAAACTCATCTAACATTACTCTCTTTTACATATGCAGGGCATCCCCATAACTTGATATGTGAAAGAATAAGTTTTTGTTATACCATATCTCATATGGTGTAACATCAACCAACTTTGATGGAACTTTATTTAAAATATAAATAATAGTTTCTAGTGTATACCTGTGACACCTCTTACTTTATCTAGTTGTCAAACTTGAATAAGGAATGCACATAAAAATGTGTTATCAAACTTACTTATCCCATATACTATTACTAAAAAATCCAAGTAAATTAAAAACCTATTTCAAACCATGTTTGATTTAAAATTAAAGCCTTAAAAATTCAATTCAAGAAATAATTAAAGCCCTTTAATAAGTTACATTAATTTTGAGAATCCTCATGTTGAAAATTTGGTAGCATAACGGTTATATTGGGACACTATCTCAAAATGAATAGTAACTTGCATAATAAAATATCACTTTTATAATTCATTCATCACATTTTCAACATCATTTTAGTCCTTCTGATGATTCACAATAACAACACATCTCAACATCAAAAAACATTTACAAATAAACATAAAAATATAGTTTGAAAATTATTTAAGCAGTTACAAAATAAAAATATCATAGATTAAGCCCAATCCCTCTCATGTTATATACAAATGCCATCTAACCAATTACATCACAATAATAATATATATAAATCAGCAAAATACCTAAAAAAAAGTAGTTTGCTCTTGATCTATAACAAATTTGAGGCTTTGACTCTAATCTAGTTCTTTAACCTATGCATCATAAATAAAATGATACGCTAGGCAAAATTTGCTTAGTGGTGTAATTAAGGAAATTTAAGGTGCTCATGTATCATCAAACATATGTATGAAATGACAATTAAATGCATACAACTATGTACTTATATGCTCATATTATACTCATAGCAAAAGCAAGACATATAAGCATACATCAACTTCATATATATAAACATTCATCATAACAACTATATTCAAGCATGTTAGTTAGGAAATTAATACATTTATGTAATTAATAGCCCACACATAAGGAAACACTTATCTATACTAGATAAAGGGGATACTGAGCCACATAGGCCATTACAACCATAAAAGGTTCCCAAATTAGACCCGAAGGTCATTACCGGACCCAAATGTCATAATCCAAACTCAAAGGTCATTAAAAGACATTAAAGTGTCTTGATAGTTACTAAACCTCTAGTTGACCAATCAACCTATCTAATTTAGGTTGTTAACTAGCATGGGCCAATCACCATATTTTAGTTTTCTTATTTAAAACACTTTAAGTAGCATAATTAGTTTTAACAAGTTGGTTAGGCCAATAAATGACCAATTGGAAAATAATATCTTCAATTTTTATCCTAACTCTACACATATAATATGGCATAATCATCAATCAATTAGGACATAAACATTTTCATGTCCATATACATCTTTCCATAATACAAGTATGCTATATTAGGCATACTCTCCAACAAAAATAAACACCTTATGGCTTTAGCATAATTCAGCCATAATGTGTCTCTCATAGTATTAACACATTCAAATTATCATAAACATAGCATTATGGAACTTTCATCTTAAATCAAATATATGGCACTTAATAGTGCCATTTTACTACTTACAAACACATAAGATCAAAAGTAAGAATGTTTACTCAACTACATTACATATTTAATACCATATGTATAATGGCATCTAAACTCTCCCTTAAGCATGTATTAAACCAGTGCACACATAAACACTAATATTATAGGCCTTTCGACCATCAAGCACATGCACACTCCATTAAACCCATTTCTCATAATTAAGACACCAACATAATGCATAACATTCCTACATAAGAATTTAATGTGTATTATGCTTATACATAATCACTTTTAACATATTACATGCCTATCTAGACCTTGTACCATTTAGCTATGTGACATCCATCACCATAAAAATTACAATATGCACATATTCCATGATAAAAGTTTGCATTCACACCATTTCATCACACTAGCCAATATTAACCATCAAGCATGCTTAATTCCATCTCATACACACATGCTATTACATAGGGCATTTTTAGCCCACACAAGCTCACACATATCTCATGCAATTCATTCTTATTCTTGCATATATTTCTTACTGACAATTCTAACCAATAACATACAATCACATAAATGCACTAATTTAATAGAATTCCAACATTTCCATAACTTACGTACATAATAATGCACAGACTCACACATATATTAAATTTCTAAAATTACAATTTCTATGAGTCCAAAAGATGGTTATGAGACTACTCATGCCTTGTCCTTTCCCTTATTCTTCTGATTCTCACTCGGGTCAATTGCCAATTATAGACTTGATTTTGTAAAAATTGTATAAAATCAAATAAGATTTAAAAATTAAAACTGACCAAATAGACAGACACTTGGGCACCTAAAGAAATGAGAAAAATATTAAAACTAAAAAAAACTTACCTGAACCAAAAATGGTTACTATTTATCAAGACCCAAAATCGAGCAAATATTTTAATTTTTCCATGATATTCCACTTCTAACAGCTTCTAAAGGTCATAGAAGCTTAGAGGTTTTCATTTGGTGTGAGGGATTAGGGAGAATTAGGGTGAAGAAAGAAGAAAATCACCCTTCTATGGAGGAAAAGGTGTGTTGGCTTCAAGGGGAGAGGAAAGGGATGAAAACTATTCACCATTTGACCAAAAATAATAAATTTTATCCCTTATATAATTTAGGCAAAATTCCTCTTTAGTCCTTCTATTTTTCCTCCATTAAATCCACTTAATTCCACCTTAATTATCCTCAATTTAGCTCCCTTAAAATCGCACAATTAATGCCCCATAACTCATTAAGAACCTGAGTTCAAAAAATAAGAAAAACTAAATAAAATGCCATCATATTACTTTTCTCAATTTAAAAAACACTTCTCGAACTCCATAAATTCCAATTCCAGTGCCAATAGACTATTTGGAATATTTAAGTATCAAATTGTACCAATCTTAAAATTTTCTAAACAAGTTTTGAATATTTTTATGGTTTAGTTAAAACTAGGTCATTATTCACATGACAATGTCATAAACCATGTTATCCCCAGTATAAAATCACAATACAGAGGAAATCATGAAGTGTTCATGATGTGAGATTTTTATTACATACAAATATGATATACCAAAATATCCCTGATCATAGTATTAACAAGATGAGACATTATTAATGCAGATAGATCAACACATGTTATACTTTTTAATTGGATCAAGCAGTAGTTCTCACAAGCTATAAGCGTAGAGATGCTTAGAGTTAACATGTGGACATTTACTTAGGAAGTAAGTACATCAGAGACCCATCATGAGATTTTTATATGGATACTTAATTTATGTTAGTGAAAGTATCATATCATATCAATGGTGCAAGTATCCTTAGACTTGAGTTCACTAACTATCTTAAATATGGAGTGACATACTTTGAATCCAAAGCTTCTGCTTCAAAAAAGAAGTATAAATAGTGTAATACCCGTGTCTTAA
>CANXYI011302006.1:0-11309 GCA_948208565.1 Hura crepitans | reverse complement strand
GTTATCTAAGAGGGGAAGCCTACTAAGTATAAGATCAAAGGTGATGGCTATTTATACTACCATGATAAAATCTGTGTACAAGACATAAAAGTGATAAAGAAGCATATTTTGCAGAAAGCTCATAATGCTCTTTATGAGATGCATCATAGTAGCATAAACATGTATGAAGACTTTAAGCTTTCTTATTGGTAGCTAGGCATAAAGAGAGATGTATCAAAGTACATAACTAAGTGCCTTACTTGTCAGCAAGTGAAAGTAGAGTATTGGGCTCTATTTGGATTACTTCATCTTATAGCATTTCTAGAATGGAAATAAGGGAGTCACTATGGATATTGTTATCAAGTTGCCTATGACAAGGAGCAAATGAGATTTAGTATGGGTTATGGTAGACCATTTGACCAAGACTACCCATTCTATACCAGTAAGAATGGATTACTCGTTAGAGAAAATAACAGAGCTTTATGTTGATAAGATTATTAGGTTGCACAGAGTGTTATCTTTCATGACATCAAATAAAGATCTAAGGTTAATATCAAGCTTTTAGAAGAAACTTATTAATTCCTTTGGTAGTCGATTGAGTTTTAGTATGACATTCCATCCATAGGCTAGTGGATAGTCAGAGAAAGTTATTTAGGTCCTTAAGCATATGATGAGGAGATCTGCTTTTGAACTCAAGGGAAGCTAGGATCATTATTTGTCCTTAGCTGAGTTTGCCTACAATAATAGTTATTAAGTGACCTTAGGTATGACTCCTTATAAAGTATTGTATGGAAGGAAGTGCAAAACTCCCTTAAGCTAGAATGGGCTTAGTGAGACTAAGCTTATGGGACCATATTTGATTAAAGACAAAGAGGAAAAGGTAAAGATCATCGGAGAGATATTGAATGTAGCTTCTGACAGATAAAAGTCATATGCTGATATAAAGAGAAAAGATGTAGAAAATAAGGGGGGAGATAAGTATTTCTTAAGGTTTCACCTTGGAAGATGGTTCTATTATTCGAGAAAAATGAACGTTAAGTCTTAGGTTTATTTGGCCATATGAAATAACAGAATGTGTGGGACCAATAGCCTACAGACTAGCTCTACCTCTTGAACTTCACTAGATCTATGATATCTTCCATGTATCCATGATTAGAAGATACAAATTGGATCTTACACATGTTTTGGCAGCAGAAAAGCTTGAGGCTAACCTAGACATATCTTATGAGGAAGAACCTACAAGGATTTTGTATAGAGAGGTTAAAGAGATTTTGAATAGAATCGTACCCTTAGTAAAAATTCTCTAGAAGCACCATGGGAAATGGAAGCTTAGATGAGAGAGTAATATCTATAATTATTTAAGCTATGTAATGTTGAGGATGACATTTCTTTTAAGAGGGGAAGAAATGTAATGATCAAAAAATCCTGGTGTTATGAATAATACTTGATAGGATATAAATAATGCTTTTCCTAAGGTAAGGGCACTAATTCTACTAGACAAAAGTATTAACTATAACATAATTATAGGTGATGTTTGAAGTCAAAATGAATTTATTTAGGTGGTTAAAAATGATAGTTAAATTTTATGGTAGTGCCATGTTAATAGTGATGTAGTATTAGCTGAACCATAAAATAATTAAAAAGCTACTAAAAAAATTCCAAGATTAATACAACCTAATACTCAAAATTTCTAATTAGCCTATTGGCACTAAAATTGGAATTTTTGGAGATCGGGAAGTATTTGTACAAAAATTGAGGAATATAAAAAGTGGCGATTTAAATTGATTTTACTCATTTTTTGAGCTCTGATTTTTAAAGGTTTGTGGGGTCTAAATTAATTGAATTTTTTCATGTTAATTAATATTAAATTAAGGTTAAAGGGAATGAAAAATATGGGGAAAAAGAGAGGAGAAAATAAAGATAAAATGTTTTTTTATAATGTATAAATAGGTCAAACTTCTTTTTTTTTTTTTAAAGTAAAACTCACAAAAAAACTCCTCCTCTCTTATCCCTCCTTAGCCAATGGCATCCATATGGTTTCTCCTGAATTTTTTGATTTGATCCTTCCTTTTAGCCTTAATTTCTTCCATTTAATCAAAAGATAAAACACGCCTACTACCTCTAAACATCAATTCAAGTGAAATTTTTGAGAAAAACCAGAGGAATTGCTATGTTTTTAGGCTCGATAAATAGTGACCAACTTAGGTTTGAATAGGAATTTTTGAATCTTGATATTTTTTCTATGTTCCTTAGGTGCATAAGAGTTGTTATATGTTATTGGATTTGAATATTAATGTTAATGTGATTTATTATGAATTTTAACAAAATGAATCTGTAACTCGCAGTTGAAAAAAACTGACAAATCTCAAGATAAAGGGAAAGCAAAGGTTTAGGCAGTCCTCAGGAGTGTATTATGACCCTCTTTGCATGTGTAATTGAGTAAAATTGTGCTTAAATTAATAAAGTGCCTAAACTTACATAATATGTTAATTTGAGCTATTGAGTGTAAAATACCTATTTATGTATATTAATGAAATTGATTGTGTCAAATGCAAATGAGATGTATGATGACACATTTAAAATGGTTTGAATGAATGGAAATGTTGTAAAAGTCACATTAATGTTACAATGAATATATGTAAATTATGATGCAAATAGAGTATAAGTATGTGTATATGAATAATTATTCATGTAACCAGATTAAAAAAGAAGGTCTACATATATGTTAGATGTATAATTGGAGCATTTTAATTGGTAAGAACACCTTAGGAAGGGTGTAAGGACATTATGCTCTTATTGTATCTGTGTTGTGTAAATGGTGAGTGCTTATGCCTATATGATGTATTATGATAATTTATAACTTAAATACATGTATATTTTGTTGGATGTGCATTAAGTAAATAATAGGATTGAAATAAATAGATACCTTATGGATGGATGTATGGCTGAATGAACATAAAGGCATGCATGTGTATTTGTGACTTGATAATGCATGTTAGAGAGGATGCATGCTCATGTACGGGTCTATATGTATGAATGGTTATAAATTGAATCATGTATGATGCATCTATGATGAATGATAGGGCATGAGGCTTAGTTGCTAAATGACCTTTGATGTATACTTGATGGTGTACGTTTGACTCTTTGAGGCATTAAGAAAATGAATGAATAAAGGATGACAATTATGTTTAAGTATGTGACATAAGATGTATGTGATGGATGAATATAAGTATCATGCATTTCTAATGCCTTGGCCAAATGGCCTAATGACATGCAAAAGGATATGTAACCTTGAATTTGTACTTAGGTAGGGAAATGCATGAACATAAAATGATAATGTGAATGAACATAATAAAAATGGTACCTAAAGTGAGGTAATGCATAAGAAATGCATGTATGTTAAGTAGTTGAATATTAGCTAGCTTGTAAGTGTGTGTATTACTTATAAGGCATGGATTTAATTTTGAATGTCATATAACTTAAAAATGTTGTAAAATGAGGCATAATGCAATGTGATCATGATGTATATTGAGAGTGTGTAAAATGTCTTAGCTGAATGGTTATGTATATGGAAATAATATGTTTGTCATATTATGTGCCTATATAAGATATTACACTATCATGTAATGCCATGATGCATTTTATGATAAGAGTTGAGCATAATACATCTTGAATGACCTTATGCTATAGTGGATTGAATATGGCAATTTTATGACATAAGTTAATAAATGATGCTTATAAGAGTAAATGGAATGCTTTTAATACGTGATGTATGTGCATATATATAGCCTTAAAGTGTGGTAAATTGCATGACATAATATGCTTGGATGGTAAATAAGTCTTATAACATAATTTCCCTATTGAGTCATTTGTTGGCTAAACCAAAATAGTTAAAAGCTATGTTAAGCTTAAATAAGATGGTGGGACTAAACCTAAAATGTTATTAGCCTATATGAGAAACAACCTAGTATGGATAGGTTAACTAGTCAACTAAAGAGTTTTATAGTAGTTACTAGGTCACCTTGGTGATTTGATTCATTTTGTTCACAGGTCTATTAAATGTCTGACCCACGGGCTTATACTTTTGATCTTTGGATACATATGAGTATATCCATTGCTATGGTCTAATAGGGTCACTATACATACCCCATGCTAGTGTAGCAGCTAGTAAGGTTCAGGAGGGCCACTGCATCCCTTTATCCATAAGATTTTCATTTTACACTAAAATAGGCATAATAAAACATGTTTAATGGAACCTAATCACTTAATACATGTTGTTATGAATGTGGCATGATCTTATGTTTAATACATGACTTATGATGAGTCTTGAGCTTAATTTATGTTATGTAAATGTAATAATGCATGAGAAGGCTAGTGTGGCATACAATGTGATATTGCAAATGCTTATGCTCTTTTACATTTTTTATGTTAGTATAAAGGCATAAATGCATAAGTTAATTTGATTACACCACTAAGCTATTGCTTAGCACATCATTTGTTTTACAATGCATAGGTAAAAAGATAGTGTGAACATAAGCCTTAAGACTTCAAGATTATCTAAAGAAGGCTTCTTCTTTTGTTATAATTTTGGTTTATATATATGTAATTATGTGATATATAGGTTAAGCACTCATATGATTTAATAAGGGGAAATGGGCCTAAATTGTATATAATGTAATCTTTTGGATTTCATGGTTTGTAGAGCATTTTTAAAGTTGATTTAAACTATCTTTTCTTTTTGTTGTATGATATCTTTTCAAGAGGTTGAGATTGATAAATTTTGCTAATGAGTGATCATAGAGTGATAAAAGGATCACATATTTTATGTATTAATAGAAAATTGATTATAGAAATATTGATTTGATTTATAGGTTACTATACATTTTATAATTGTGTCCGGTACAACTATTATGCTATCGAATATTTGACATAATGATTCCCAAAAGTGAATGGTAACTATATTTTTGGAAAAGTTTTTGGTAACCTATATTTCATAAGTTAAATGTGGTTAAAATGTGTTTTTAAACATATAGATTATGGATGAGAGTTAATTGAGTTTGGGTAATGCATTAATTGAGTTCAGATAATGCATTTGTGTACTTACTCCTTAGTCAGGCCTAAACATCATATTGGGTAAGGGCTATCACAATGTGTATGCTATTGAGTCCATGTGGACATGTTTGTACCTTTATACCAATTTGAATATTCAATGAATTTGTGAGTTTCTATGTGTTTAAAGTAGGTCCATATAGATCTTGGCTATCCTTAGTCTGCGTGGACCCTTGTTTTGGTTTACCTTTTATTAGTCCATGCAAGCATTTTTTTCAATATTATCAATTCTTAGTTCATATGGACTTTTACCTGATAGTTTAGGTTTGTGCAGACTTGTGTCATATTCTTAAGGTAATCATTATTATTTTATTGCATACTTACTTGTGATGCCCATTTTTTGTAGACACATTTCAAGTGTGGGGGTACTTTGCCTGAACCATACTAATGTTATTTTGTGATGCTTGTTTCCATCAAGGATCAAGTAAAACTAATCTAATTCTATACTTTTTTTTTTACTATCTAGTAGGAGGGGACTTCAGTAGAAACTTGCAGGTATTTTGGGCCTTGCTTGATAGGTGGATTGACACCATCAATACATTCCACCTTTCTTTTAGGTAGCTAACCATCACCCCATTTGACTAGGCCTTTATCACTAGAGCGCCTTATACTATGAGGGCAATCACCTTCAATGCTTGCTATTGGGATCCTTCAATCTAACTCCAGGAGGTGAGGAATTTGTTAGGGTTTATACCTCAAGATCACTCTAAAAGCATCCGATGCATAAATTTATGTGAAAAGTGGATCAATGTCGATCTCTTTAGTTAGCCTGAGGTTTGCTACTTCATCTTATACTTATTAGGGACCATGTTGTTTGCTAATGTCAACGGAAACATGAGCTAGAGCTTCCTTCCCATTTTGAAGTAGATTGAGAGCATTAGTTCTTAGAACTAATGATGTTCATCATTTGGATGGATGTTTAGGAGACCAAGAAAAGCTATCACATTGTCCTGGGTTTTGTGTCTAGCTTCTTTGTAAGTAATCTTCCTTGACTCTTTTCCCTTTCTTTACAAATTTTTTCTTTTCAATTGTGATGTTACACCTTATTTTTCACAGGTTTAGGCCTATGAGCTTCACCTATTATGATGACCATGTGAGCTAGACATTCCTTGTTAGTATTTGATAATGGATAGGTTAGTTAGGCCATCATTATGACCTCTTCCTTAATGCAGCATCACCAGTACCTTAGCTCCCAAACCTAGTATGAGTTATCTTACACATAAATACATTGTTAGTGGTTTAGTTCCTTCCCCATGAGATTAATACTTACTTGTCTCTTTTCATATTGATTTAGCATTATGGGTCTTCCCCATTGAGGAGATACCCAACTTTTTGCACTATATTTGAGAGTTGTCCTCTTAGAGGATATTGCTAATAACCCTAAAGCCCTGCTCTTTGTTCCTAAGAGGGAGGGTGCTGAGCTGGTATATAGGTCCTGATACACACCATATACCTCAAGGTCTTCCTAATTCAATGTTGTTTCAGAGGTATATAGATGACTTAAAATTTGTGTAGGGCATGACTATAGGGATGCCTAGGAACAAATTGATGAAGATGGATGGAGAGGACTATCCCTCTTGGGTATCTGCTCATTTGCTGCCTCAAGTGCCTTATAGGCCCTACACCTCAAGTACACCTTTTGTTCTTATTTTAATCTTTTGAGTGTAGTTTCTTACATCATCTTACTTTTTAGCCTTCTACCCCTACTTCTGATGCTAAACCTTCTTTTTCTAGGAAAAGTGCAAGGATAGCTCATAGCTCTAGAAGACCTTAATTCTCACCTCTTTTTATATGTACTCCTCATAATCAAACTCTAACACCATATGTTGGCTCTTTATTGATGCCTAGAAAGGTTGTTAGCACTCTTGCTAATGTCTCTGAGCTATGTTACATGCAATATGTCATTGATAAAGAGTTTACCTCTATGTGCCTCAAGATTGAGGCCAACTAGCCTATGCCTTTTGAGCCGGCCAATAACACACTGGTATAACCTTTATAACCTTTCAGCTTTATTGATTTGCTAATTCCATTGTCTAAAACATTTCTTCCTTGGGTTTTGCCAAGTTAAGAGGGTTCTAATTGAGAGGACTACTCATGTAATGGAGGATTTTAGGCAAGTGATAGTGGATGAGACTTGCATTCTCATAAGAAGTCATTTCCTATAACCAATAGTTATATATGTATATGTTAATGGTAGACATTATATTTTCAAGTGTATGAGATGTATTAATCCCTCATTCTTTTTGTAGAATGAGCTTACTAAAATAGTGTTCACACTTTATGTTACCCAAAGAAAGCTGAAGGCATTGAAGATTATTGAGAAATAAGTGCTTTCTTATGATGATGAGGACATAAAGAGTGAGGACGAAGAGTGATGAGGATGATAACTTAGTTTTTGTTGATATGTCCTTATTTTTGTATATATTTGTTCAAAATACTTGCTACAATTTATACATTTTTCATTTAAATACATTTTGATTTAATCTTTTACATATGAATGAGTAAAAGTGTCATACAATGAAATTTTTGCAACAAAATGCCTTATTCTAAAATTATACAAAGAAATCCATACGAACTTTCTCATGGTAAGGAATTCCTAAGGCAAGAGAATGAGGAGTCATGCCAAAGTCCAGACCATTCATGTAAATAGAGAGTTGAAGCTCAACAACATTTTTAATCATTGAGATCTAAGGTATAACCTTTCAAGTGTTTTATTTTCAACGACACCTCTCAAGTAATTTATTTCAACATGTACAATTGTATCGTAGTCCTTTCATAATCTCTTCAAATGAATATCTCATCAATAGTCTAGTGTCATTCTAATTAACACCATGACATGTGACTATTGGTAGCTAATTAGGCATCTATTGTTTATGCATGATTTGTTTGAAGATATAACAAACCTCAGTTCATCTAGGAGGGGATGATGAACTACTTCAATGCCAAAAACTTCAATAACTTCAATCAAGTGATTGCTAATTGATCCTCTTGCTTTTGTATCTATTACCCATTCTCCTATTTATCTTAAATATTTGACTCTCCTTAAGCTTGCTTGCTTTATTTCATCAAGTGGACACCTTGCTGGCATTTAGAGTACCTTACTCAAAAATCATAGTTTGTGTATACCCCTTCTCTAATGTGGTCTATATGGACTTGATGTCAAATAGTTATGTATATAGTTCACGCTGACTAAGAGTTATCATGATTAAAGTTTATGGGGACCTTGTGGTTTTACACTTAGTGTTGTTGGATTTGTTCTGTATGGACTATAATGTCGATCTCATTCACCATAAGGTCTGTGCAAACTTCCTAGTGCATCTAAGATTCCATATCCTTGTTAAGCTAGGAGTTGCATTACTTAGGTTCCTATAAATGCTTCACTTTCAAGATATTCATGACATCTTAACCATGTCTTTCCCTTTTAGTAATCAATTGTCCAAATTCTTGGATTCCAAAGCCACTTGGGATTCTTCAATTCTTGCTCCCTTTTTTGGCATTAGATACCTAAAGAAAGTGAATATAGACCCTAATTTTCTTCATGCCACTCTCCACTACTGGAATCCTATCTTTCATGTTTTCATCTTCGATCATCAAAAGATTGCTCTCAGACTTGAGGAATTTGCTACTATTATGAACTTGGATATTTCTCCAAATGTTCCCTTTGTTGTCCCATCTTTTAATAACCATTACCCTATTGAAATTATGCTTGAATTAGGGGTTTCTCCCTTGGAGGTTCAAAGGTTATCTCGAGTGTAAGTCCTATTTCATTATAGACAATTCTTATTTTTACTAGCTAACTTTCACTTGGTTTAGTGGATTGGGCAAAATGTGTCATGTTGTACATCTTTGGCGACTTGTTGATGATCACCTATGAGGATAAGCATTGTGATTATAAAAGTGCTTCAAATTTAGAACGTTGTATGCTTTAGGAATAATCCTTTTAGCATCATTATGGCTAAGACCATCTAAGGATTAGGTGCCTTAAAGAGAGGTGACATCAACTTTGTGGCTCGAAGTCCTTTTTTTTACATGTTTATTTTACTTAAATAGCCCATTTAGGTTTTCCCTTTAGCTTTTCTTTTCCTTACCTTAGTTTTTTTCCTAGCACACCTATGAGTTTGCACTAGTGGATTCACCTAACTTTTACTTAGGTGGTTATTTTTGGATTTTCTAACCTAATAGCACCTTCTTTTTAGATAAGGTTAAAGGAAAAGCTAAAGCTACTTGTTGTACCCACTAAGAAGATTTGGATCAGACACACCTTGAATTATCATTGTGAGAGAAGACTTGATAGAATGTTTAGCATAGTGGAAATGTGGACTACATGGCTTAATGGGAACATAAAGATTCAATGGATGTGTCCTTAGTGGAAGATTTCTCACTTTTCTTTATTTTATCATTCGGGTTGTGCTTTATTAATTGGATTAAGGTCCCTTATTAGATTCAAAGACAATTTGGTTTAAGGTAGTGAGTCCCTCTTGAACCTTTAGGCTTTCAAGGCAGCTGCTTAACATCGCATTTCTTGTGCTCATATCCAAACTTGTGGAAACATTATTCTATGCAAAAGAATATGCCTAATCATGAAGCTAGTGATACAAGTATAAATAATAATTACAAAGATTTGATTATTAGTACATTAAGAGACAACAAGACATTTGTATTGAAGTGAAATCCAGAAAAAAAAATTTGTTTTTTGACTTTTAAAGTTCAGTTATTTGTATGATTTTCCTCATTAGATGGAAGTTTGTAAACTAGTGATCATAACCAAGCATTTCTTAAATCAATTACATATAAGACTTACCTACTTAATTGTAGTAAATATATTAGTTGCCCTTTGGTAATACTACAATTATCAATCAGCTTTTGCAAGTTTTCTTGACTGAATATTTTCTCTTTATTCCCTTAACTTTTTCATGAAGTGTCTATTTTTATGTTTTCACTTTATCGGGGTGTCCTAATTTTTGCCTAAGCTACCTTTTTTCGGGTTTTCAACTTAGTAGACTTCTTTTTTTTTCTAGAAGAAGTACTTTTTCAATCTATCCATGTTTATGAGTTTTGAGAACTCATGCCTTCCAATCAAAACTTTTAACGCCTCTATGCATGAGTGAGTTCTTTACTATGTATGAACCTTCCCAATTAGGCTTAAACATTCCATTAGAGTCTATTAGCAAAGGCTTTGTTTGTTTCAAGACAAGATCACCTTCCTAAATGGAACTTTGCTTAACTTTCTTGATCTAGGCCATAACAAGCTTCTTTTGACACAAGTACATGTGACACTGAGCTTTCATTCATTTTTTATCAACTGACACTAGCTGTTCATATGTAGCCATTACCTAATCAGCTTCTGGCACCTTTACTTCTAAGACTACCCTTAGTGAAGGAACCTTAATTTCTACTAGTAATACAACTTCCATTCCTTATATTGATGAGTAAGGTGTGGCATTTGTCTCAGTTCTGATAGTAATCCTATAACCCCAAAATGCAAATGGCAACATTTTTTCCCAATCCTTATAGGTAACTATCATTTTTAGCAAAATTTTCTTTAAAATTTTGTTGGCTGCTTCCACTGTACCATTGGCTTAAGGCCTATAGGGGGAAGATTTATGGTGCTCAATCCTATACATCTATATGGGCTATTTGGTTTCACCTTGAAATTGCACCCTATTGTCTAAAATTACTTGTTGTGGTAATATTGAGATTATGATATTTACTAAGGACGAAAGTGGTTAGTGGAGTTATCACCTAGCCTTTACACTAGGTCCTTTGATCTTCTATACTAAAAAGGTTCAAAATTCAGATCTTATTTATGCCCTTATAATATGTTTTCCATGTATATTGTAATGTTTATTAGTCTCGTATCATTCAAGCATACATCATTATATTTAACATCCACATCACCTTTACATGTAAGAAAAGTAAATTACATAGATTAAAAGATACAACAGCATATTTGAACATCTAAAAAGTGGGTCATTCATTAGTTATAATATGGCTTGACAATTACTCATAATTCTATAGGAATTGGTGATAATTGCCCAACTCCCATCTCTAAGGGATTGGCCTTTATTAAAATACCTTTTTGTTATTGTGACTTTTGATTAAAAAAACCTTAAAATAATTTTATTATGAAAATACCAATTGATTACGTAAAAAAATCATTTAATGTGAAAGTGGAGCAATTGGAGTGTAAAATAGGTTATTTACTAACTATTACAACCTAG
>CANXYI011301821.1:0-15089 GCA_948208565.1 Hura crepitans | reverse complement strand
TATCTTATCCTAATTAGGCTATGATTAATTCTATCCTAATTAGGCTTAGAATTTTTTGTATAAATAGCCATGTACATGAGATGTAAATATACAACAGAAAAGAATTATTTTTCTATCTCAAAAATCTTCAAGTTTTCCCTTTTTAGGACCTCTAATGGACTTTTAAAATCTAGAACCTTAAGAGGCATCCAATAAATGAGAAAAGCAACAACTAGAATAGCATCCCCCCAATAAGCTTTAGGCAAGTTCATAGTGAACATTAGAGATCTAGCAACTTCCAATAGATGCATATTTTTCCTTTCAACAACCCCATTCTGAGCACTAGTATATGGACAATTAGTCTGATGAATAATCCTGTTGTTATCTAGATAAGTACAAAACTTCCCATCCTTGTATTCAGTACCATTATCAGTTCTCAAAATTTTTACTATAGCATTAAATAGTGTACATATCATTTTATGAAATGTCTAAAAGCAAGAAAAAACATCACTCTTTGCATTCATTAAATAAACCCAAGTCCATCACGTGCAACAGTCAATAAAGGTAGCAAACCATTGATTACCAGTTAAAGAGAGATTTTGAGTAAGACCCCATACATCACAATGTATAACTTCAAATGGTACTATACTTCTATTATTACTTATTGGATAAGACTTCCTAGTATGTTTTGCATACTCACATACATCACAAGATAACAAATCAAAATCAATCCCCTTAAACAAATTGGGGTATAGTTTTACTAAGACAAAAAAAAGATGGATTTCCTAACCGTCTATACCACTGAATTAATTCTCGGTTAGCAACCTTATTTCTCCCAAAAAAGGCCTGCTTTGCTGTAGAACCGCTATCCAGAATGTACAACCATTAAGCAATCTACTAGTGCCAATCCTCTTCCCTAAATGCAGATCATGAAAAACACAGTGATTTGGAAAGAATTCAATTTTGCAGTTAAGGGCTTTTGCAACGGAACTTACAAATAGAAGATTAATAGGAAAATGAGGAATACGAAATACTAAGGATAGTGTAAGAGTAGGTTTACAATGAATGGAACATGTCCCAGTTACAGGAGAAAAAGACATACCGGCTATTCGAACTTTGCCTTCTTTGTTGGATGGAGAATAATTTAGGAAATATTTGGAAAAGCCTGTCATATGTCTATTTGCCCCTGAATCTATTATCCAAGAACAATTATCAACATTAGCCAAGATAGTGCCTGATTTAACAAAGTTGGCAGTGCTACTAGGTAATTGGGTGTCCTAGACAAGAGCTTTCTCAGGTTTTGAATCTCCTCAATAAAGAGTGTCATCGGGCATTGCCTCCTCTGTTGATTCAGCTATATGTGCTTCTGTTCTCATGGAACTACCTTTTCGACCACTTTTGCTCCTAGGTGGACGACCATGTAATTTCCAACAAGACTCCCTAGTGTCCCTTGGTTTGCCACAATAATCACAATGCAAGTGTTCCTTATCACTGCTGACGCATTCAACTTCTCTTGGGTATTTTTGACAGTCAAACCAGCCTTTTCAATAGGTAAAGTGGTCATCATAGCATTCCTTCTGCTTTCTTCTTGTTGAACGTAGGCATATGTTTGTGCTAATGATGACAGGGGATCTTTTCCAAGGACTTAAATTCTAATTGGATCATATTCAGTGTTTAGGCCGGCGAGAAAGTCATAAATCCTTTCCTTGTCCACCATCCTTTGGAATTTTATAGCATCCGCAATACATTCTGCTTGAAAGTCATTGTTGAAATCCAATTCCTGCCAAAGACTGGTCAGTTCAATAAAATACAAAGAAATGGTCAATTCTCCTTGCTTAGTGGCATTTGTTGCGAAGTTCATAAATTTGAGCATCATTGCCCACTTTTGAGTAAGTCTGAGAAAGAGAATGCCAAATTTGTGTAGAAGTATTAAGCAATAAATATATTCGAGCAATTTGTGGCTGCATAGAAATAATCAACCAAGACATAACCAATGAGTTTTCTGAATCCCATTGAGAAAAACGGGATAAAAACACTTCTGGCCTTTTTTTTTTAATCTCCTGTAATATACCCCTATAATCCCCTTGCTTTGAAGAACAGCTTGCATGATCTGGACCAAGCAAGATAGTTTGTTCCATCTAACTTGACTGGGCCTATCAGCAGGGATGGATTTTCTGTGGCATAGGTTATTGTTCTCGTCATCAGTCATCGTGAATCGGAGTCTGTTGAGAATCAAAACAACAGAGTCGGAAGGTGGTGTGATGGACGGAAGAAAAAAACGGCGTCTTCCGGTGACCGGAGCTTGGCGCACGCACTGCACGCGTCGGCGTGTGAAACAGTGTTCCGATGAGTATAACTAACGTGTGGAACCACACACGACAGCAGGTGACAATCGATTTCTAGCTAAAGGCCGATCGGTGAACAGACTGTTGTCTGGAAGAGGCAATGAGGTAATGTGAAAGAGAAAACTCTTCCAAATTTTTTTTTTGTGTTGTATATCCAAAATCACCCAAATGCCTAGGAGAGAAGAAACTCAATCTCCAGAAAATCGAGCACAAGGCTCTGATACCATTTAGAATTAGGAAAAAGTAAAAACTTATATTTCTCATATTTATACACTAAATTCTAATGCTATAAAAGCAAATCACATAAATACATAATGGGAACACACATAATTTACAGCTAGTGGGAACACAACTATTTTACAGCTTGCAATATCAGTTAACACAGTTCCAAAGATTTTTTGGGCTGACGCTGTTTCTATTGTTTGTTTCTCATAAATCGCATGCCTTCCTCTATACTCAATGGTGAGATTCCCTACTGTACTCTCTTTCCTACTAAATCCTTGTTTCCCGTGGCACCTAAAATCTTTGGTTGTATAGGTTTTGTTTGAGATGTTCGACCTCAAGTCACCAAATTAGACCCAAAATCTCTCAGGAGTTTTTTTTCTGGGGTTCTCTCGTCTTCATAAAGGGTGTCGACATTTGTCCTAGTCTTAATAGATATTTGTGTCTGTTGATGTCACGTTCATGGAAAATACACCTTTCTTTTCTGATTCTTCTTATGTGGATCAAAAGGAGGAGGATGATTTGTTAGTATATACTCTTAATACATCCCCTACAACAACTACAGATACTTATGACTCATCTGTTCTTGCCCCTACACCTATTAAGCCTCCTATTCAGAGAACATACCGAAGAAGACGAGAAGCTACTGAACAAAGACAAGAGCACACTAAATCATGTCCTGTATCAACCGGCAATACCATCAAATCCCGTCCCTTCCAATTTTAATCTTCCAATTACTCTTCGCAAAGGTAAACGCCAATGTACTTATCCTACTTCCTCTTTGTACTTATCCTACTTCCTCTTTTGTCTCCTATAATCATTTGTCACTTTCTTCTTGCTCATTTGTTGCTGCTCTTGTTTCTGTAACTATTCCTAAATCTGTTAAAGAGGCATTATCCCATCCTGGCTGGCAAAATGCAATAATTGAAGAGATGAATGCATTACATGAAAGGGTACTTGGGACTTGGTTGAGTTACCACCAAGGAAAAAGGCTATTTGTTGCAAATGAGTTTTTGCTGTCAAGTTCAATCCTAATGGATATGTGGCTTGACTAAAAGCCTAACTTGTTGCCAAAGGCTACGCTCAAACCTATAGGGTAGATGTTGAATATCCTACATCTATTAATTATAAAATGGCTATGCTCTTTATAATGGCATGTGCAATCCTCTCTCTTTAAGCTAACTTTTGGGATGAGTTAGGCACAAGTCCATTTTCTTAACATGGTATCAGAGCCACCAGTTGTGATGTTGAGGCCACCCGCAATGTCTACATATACTCACGCTCCAAGCTTCCCGCTATGTTCGGCCCTAGGCGTAAGAGGGGTGCGTTGAATATCCCAAATCGGTTAATTATAAGATGGTTGTGCTCTTTATAATGGCATGTGCAATCCTCTCCCTTTAAGCTAGCTTTTGGGATGAGTTAGGCACAAATCAATTTTCTTAATAGTAAATTACTCACTTTCTTCCTAGTTGCTAAAGTGACTTTTGTCAAGCTTTTCATTTCCATGGCAGCCACGCATGATTGCCATTTGCATCAATTGGATATCAAGAATGCCTTTTCACATGATGATCTTTAAAAACTCTATATGGAGCAATCACCTGGGTTTGTTGCTCAATGGGAGTATGGGAAACTTTGCCATATCAGGAAGTCCTTGTATAGATTGAAACAAAGTCCCCTTGCCTGGTTTGGAAAATTTAGTGAAGCAGTTCAAATATTCAGTATGGAGAAAAGCAAATATGATCACTCAATGTTTTACATGCAATCCAACTTTGGAGAAATTCTTCTTGTGGTTCATGTAGATGACATTGTTATTATTGGAGGTGATTCAAAGGGAACTTCATCTCTCAAATCCTTTCTACATTTTCAGTTTCATACAAAAGATTTGGAAGAATTGAAGTACTTCTTAGGTGTTAGAGTTACAAGGAAAAATAAAGGCATTTTCTTACCCCCATAAAAAGTATGTGCTTGATTTGCTAACTGAAACATGAAAACTAAGAGCCCAGCCATGCAATACAACTATAACCCCTATTTATCAGTTGAATGGGAATGGTGATTTTTTTATTATCCAAAAAAATATAGATAGTTGGAAGATTGAATTATGTCACAGTGACTCGTCCAAATGTTGCCTACTCTATCAGTATTATAAGTCAATTTATGTCCTTTCCCACAATTGATCATTGGGCAGCTCTAGAGCAAATCTTATACCATTTAATAGGTGCTCCAAGTTGTGGAATATTTATAAAAATCATTAGCATACTAATATCAAATGTTTTTCAAATGCGGATTGGGCAAGTTCCAAAATTGATAAAAGGTCTACTACAAGAAACTGTGCCTTTGTTGGAAGGAACTTGGTCTCTTGAAAAAGTAAGAAACAAAATGCAGTATCTATATCTAGTGCAAAATCTGAATAAAGAGCTATGGCCCAATCAGTTTGTGAAGTTATGTGATTCATCAGCTTTTAATTCAAGTTGGCTTTAAGCCTTTTACACTAGCGAAATTATGGTGACAATCAAGCAACTCTTCACATTGAATCTAATTCAGTGTTTCCAGAGCAGATTAAACACATCGAAATTGGCTGTCATTTTTAGAGCTTTGCAAAATTGAATTGAAACCGAAAACCAAATTGAACTATTGACAATTTGGTCTACTCGATTTTTTAATACAAATTCAGTTTAATCGGTTTGGTTCTTGGAAGATAAAAACTGAAAAAATCAAACCAATTGAACTTCTAAAAAAATAAAGTTGTTTTGGAGTTAAAATGACGTCATTTTAGTTTTTTTTATATAAAAAATATATAAATGTCTGGCTATTCGGTTCTTTCAATTCGGTTCCGCTCAAGTTTCAATTTTTTAGTCCTGTTTGGTTCTAAAAAATTTTCTTTTTGGTTCAGTTCTGAACTGAACCAACCATTTGCTCACCCCTAGTCACTTTGTTCATGAAAGATCCAAGAGAATCTCATTTCCACCAAACATGTCAGCACAAGCAATCAACTAGGAGATCTCTTCACTAAGGCCTTAAAGGGAACTCAGATTGATTATATATGTAACAAACTAGGCATGATTAACATCTATGCTTTAACATCTATGCTCCAACTTGAAAGGGAGTGTTAATTGTATATTAGTTATTAATTGTGATTCTCGGTTGCTAGCTATAATTGATATTCTTTCCCTGTAATTGCTGGGTAAGTTGTTTAATTTTGCCACTCAAGCGTTCATCCAAACGCTGCTCAATCATGGAAGCCCTTGCGTCCATCATTTATTCGATGACTTCCCTCTGTTCTTGTCACAGAGATATGATTTAGTCACCCATTGTGATTGGCATTAATACCAATTTGTTAAAGAACTTGTGCTATGGCATCAAGTCACAAGGCAATTAACCACGAAGTCGTAACAGATATCTTTCCCCTTTTTCCTTACTCAAACTCTTAGAACGGCCTATTTTGCTAATCAATTCAAACTCGTTAAGGGAAGACTGAAACCCTAGACCATGTTAGAGAGAGCTTTGAATCTCTTATGGTTTTAATAAATCTAACTTGTTGTTTTATCATACCAATTGTCCTTTAAGTAGGACAGTCATATTACAATAGGAAACTCTTAATCAAAGGAAGCAATCTACTAAATTTAATAACAAGCAATTAAATAAAAGACGAAACTACACAATATACACCAACTTTAACTTCAATTTTCAAAAATCTACCATTAAATTTTTATGTTTCAAATATACACTTTCTCTAATTTTAGATTTAAAAAATACACCAATTATTTTAAACCTTTTAAACCCATCTGCTCAATTCCTTTGAAAGTAGAACTATTCACAGTTGTGCACTCATTGTCTCAATACTAACTTCAACTCCTTGCCTCCTTCTTCTGCTTCTCCCTACCTTTGAAAAACCTTTCTCTTGCTTTTATATCTACTTACATGCTTACCTTGAGATTCAGAGATTGGTGATTGATTCCACTCTCTCTAAGTTTATCTCGAAAGTAATACCTCCAAAATTGATGTTAACTATGGTTGTTTGTAAAATCATCACTCACAAAATGCAGATGGCTTCACCTATGAGCTGAGAAGGTTTATGTATGGAAGTAAAGAGATCCGATTCTCCGAGGTCTTTGAATTCAAATTTTGCATTTGTTTTTATTGTCCCAATTTGCATTTATTCCTCATTTCAACTAAAAATTGAAGATAATAATCACAACAATCACAGTTAGAAAGGTGAGAGAATTATTGCCATTACTAAATTTGGATAGTATCACCTGACTTTTGAATGCAATGATTTTTTTTTAATATAAGTTAATTACTGACAAGACTTGATTCTTTCACTACTTTTTTGGGCTGTTAGTTGACTCTATTCCTCTTAATTAAAGACTTTCAGATTGTTCTCGAATGCTAGAGGTGAAACCGTTCCTATAAGTTGGAGAACCTTAATCTTGAGTCCCTGATACTTGCTATCATTTCCTTGAGTGTGGAGAGATAGCTAAATCCGCCATATACACCAAGAATTATGCTCCCTTCTTGGTTGCTGGAAATTTTAGGAAACAAATATGGTTCAGGATTTTCAATCTTTAATTATTTTGTTGAATGATTATCAGAAATTATCAATTGAATACAAAAAACCTTGCAGTATCCTATTATTAGGATGGCTCGCTCATTGTTGTCTAGATAATGATGCTCGCAAGTGATTGTTGGATCTAAGCTATGCTATATAGATTATGTTAGGGGTGTGCAAAACCGAACCGAACCCGAAAATCGAACCGAACCGATGGTTATTTCAGTCTATTTGGTTTGATCTATTCGATTTTTGGTTTGCTCAGTTCGGTTTTTTAAAAAAAATTCAGTTTTTCGGTTCGATTTCGGTTTTGATAATGAAAACCGAATAAATCGAACCGGCCGAACTATCAAAATAACGTCGTTTTAGACGTTTAAAATTACATATTTTTACCCTAAAACGACGTCATTTTGATGTTTTTGTTGCAAAAAAATAAAAAGTATAAAAAGTTCGGTTAGTTCCGTCGGTTCGGTTTGTTAAAAAATTCGATTGGTTCGGTTTTTCATATAAAGTTCGGTTATTTTTATAAACAGTTCGGTGTATTCGGTTTTGGTCGATTTTCAGACCGAACCGACCGAACGCTCACTCCTAGATTGTGTTAGCATTGCTCTAGTTTAGATGTCTCATTTAGTGCACACATCTCTGTCCAATTTCAGAAAGAAGCTGGTGCTTCTCATGAGGACAAGAAAGATGAGGTTCAAAGACCATATGGATTTGACCATCCGGGGGTTGAGTTTTCTAAAGTGTCTAATGTTCAACTCGAATGATATTTTTGCTACTTATGTTCTTGTATTCATTTGTTTGGTGTTCTATCTAAATTCCAAGCATTAGGACTGTGCAAAACCGAACCAAAACCGAAAACCGAACCGAAATTTTGACAATTTAGTCTATTCGGTTCGGTTTTTTCGGTTCCAAATAGTAATTTCGGTTTTATCGGTTCGGTTCTCGAAAAGTAAAAATTAAAAGAACCGAACCGACCAAACTTATTAAAACGACGTCGTTTTGATATAAAACGGCGTCGTTTTTGGGGTTTTATATATAAAAAAAATAAATAAATATATATATATATATATATATATAATTTCAGTTAATTCGGTTTTTTCGATTCTATAAAAAAATCGATTTTTTCGGTTCGGTTCTAAAATTCGGTTTTCGGTTCAATTCTGAACCGAACCAACCAATTGCACAGGCCTACCAAGCATGTCACTGCAGAAAGATAATGAGCAAACATGTAATCTCGAAATCATCCGATTTAAAGCCCTAGAGCTCGATGATGTTTTTTGGAAAAGTAAATAGCATTATCCTATAATTAAAATGTAATTTGCATAACTATTATGCTATAGCAAATACTAAATTCTATAAATTATAACAGGGTATACCATTATAGTATACCTTATTATATCAAATTTGAGTCTTCTAGATAATAGTATAATAAGGTATAATATACTGTTATACTATGTTATACCATTTTCTAGACTCTACTGCACAATGGTATAATAGTCTGTTATACTTTGTTAACCCGTTTTCTAGAATCTTTTGCATAATAGTATAACAGGATATAACGCAGTCTCCTACATAATGACATAACAGAGTGTAACCGTTATACCTTTTCGCAGAAAACTCTGAAAATTGATATAATAGGGTATAACAGACTGTTATACCTTTTTGCAAAAAACTGAAAATTAGTATAGTTGGGTGTAACAGGCTATTAACAGCCTTAAGGTATAACAGCTTATTACACCCTACTATACCAATTTCAGTCTTCTACAAAAAGGTATAACAGGGTATAATAGTCTATTATACCCTGTTATATCAATTTCCAAAGTCTTCTGCAAAAAGGTATAATGGGCTATTATACTCTATTATACTAATTTCCATAATCTTCTAAATTTATACCATGTTACACCAATTTTTAAAGTCTTCTACAAAAAGGTATAACAGCCCGTTACACCATGTTATACTAATTTTCATATTACTCTACACTAGTTTTGACATTTAAACAAATACTTAATGTGCATTAATATCTAATATGATTTTTTTACTATAATAAAATATTTAAAGCAATTCAACTCGCATGAAAATTAAAAAATCAATTAAACTATAATCTAATTAATCAAATCATAACTATTTTTCAACCGATTCACATTAGGTTGCAAATGAATTTTCTTGGATATGATAAAGTTTATCTTCTAGATTTTTATTTTGTCAATTGCAATCTAATAAGAGAGATTTGGTTAATTGTGCTTAAAAAGCTAGATGAGAACATAAACAATGATATGTTAATAGATGGTTTTAAAAGATATAGTAAAAGAACAAAAGAAAGGAAAAAATAATTGAAATAAAATAAAAGAGAGGTTTTTACAGGAGAAGGGTTGCGAAGGGACTGGAACGGAATGGACGTGAAGGGAAGGATAGTGAATTAATTTGGTGTATTTTTTATAATGAAATGAATTTTAATATATTATTGAAATGTAATTCTCTAATTGGTGTATTTATATATAAAGCCCTAAATAAAATCCTATCAAACCCAACCCATTAGGCTCACTAGAATAAGTCTAGCCTAAAAATGCATCTATAACAATTTTGCTTCATTGTAATACCTATAAAATTAGCAAGGATTTTTCTTGACACATATGACATACTCACAATACACCGAGCTGAGAGCTTTGGATATTAAGCAAATTGTTTGTCTCATTAAGGAAGCAGAGGTGGACAAAAACACCTGGTAAATCCCTTGTTAACGCAATTTTCCAAGCTAAGCACTTTCATGAATTATCTACTGTTATTTTAGACATTCCAATACACTTATCTTATTCATTTTATATCACTTTCCTCTCCAAAAGATTTACCTAATTGCTAATATTGAAATTCATCTTGTATAGCTGAGATTATAAAATGATTAGAAACAGGCAACAAAAATATGAACACAAACAGCTTAAGAAAATAATAGTTGCATATATTAAAATAAAACAAGCCATGACTCCATGTTAAGCACAAAAATTTAGATGTGAAACAATAAAATCAGAAGAATAATATTAGTGAATACCTTCCAAATATAATAGGGAACTTGCCCTTCTAAGTAGTCCGCATGCACCCGATTGGATATGTTAACCTTAATTTCCAATTCCAGAACAAAATTAGGAAAGAGCAAACGGAGATGCAAGTAAACAACCAAAATGTTTCAATATACCTCAAGCAATACAGGACCATAAACCTCCTTTTTCAATTCACCCCGATGCTGTTGCAACCACTTATAAGCCTCAAAAATATTTTCAGCTCCAGAATTTTTTAGTGCATGTAAAAGTTTATTTTTTGTATCTTCCATATCCCTCAACCTGGAAAAGGGATATAATAGAATTTATCAAAAGGAAACTCTATTTTCTCTATAGGATATGGATAGAGAGTTTGAGCCTTCATTTGAAATCACCTATCTATATTCTGCCTCAATGATGTTTTATGTTGAATCAGAAGCTTCTCTTTCTCCGATTTCTGTGTCCTGTTTTCCTTTGCAGAAAATTGTAGCTCAAGAATCTGAGCACGTAAACTTTCCTGGCGAAGAAAAAAAGATGTCACAAATTTCTAAATATCCCCTCTTCCATTTTTCACACTAGCAATTATAGATTTTTTTCAAATACCAGATCTATGTGTTTAACAGAAATTTGGGGAATTTTCGTAAACTAGCAAAAATTACACATTGCTAAACTACTCAATCAGGGTAGATGAAAATATTTAGCATATAATATCATCCTTGTTCGCCAAGAAACCCAACCGCATCAGTAAGAAAATATGCAAATAACAAATATAGCAAATCATTTCATGTTGCAACAAATCAAAGTATTTCTGGCACTACCATAAGAAATTATCAACTCAAGCTGGAAATTCACTTACAATCAAATCTTTTTGAGGCTCATAAATAGGCAGATTTTGAAGTTCTTTTTCAGCAGCATTAAGATTCTCTTTAGCTTTCAGGATTCTTTGTTGACGGGATTCCTCTTGCCTCTTTAAATCTCTCATTTCACTGTATTTTCCTTGTGCTTTTACCCCCTATAACCATGTAAGAAACATTAAAAGTGATAAGAGCAACTAATTATTATGCCATGAGATGTTAGCACTAACAGAAGCATAAAGTCCCAAGAAAATCGATGTACCAGATGGCTTTCCTTCTCCATAAGTTCCATGCATTGCTTACTGTTGTCCTTTGTAAGACTCTGGAGTTTCTTACACTTAGAATCCAGAAGGGACTTCTCCCGCTTTTGCTTGCTGCCATGAAGTTTTTTCACTAATGGCTAAGAGAAGTCATATTGTGTTCATCTCCTTACTAACCAGCTCAAAAAACAGGTAATTTAGATTAGACTAATCATATACCCTTTCCACCATTCTCAGAGTTGGGCATAGCTCAAAAATTTCAGTACAAATAGTGTTAACCTAATTGACTTAAAGACTTAAGTTTTCTTCACTGAGTATAGCTTTGACAATGTTAAGTATAAACGTAGGGCTAATCTTGTAAAAGGGGATTAAGTTAGTTTACTTCCGTTATCTAGCTACAGGACAAATTCTGTTATGCCAGCCATAGAAAGTTGGCAGCAGCATAGGAATATTTTGCAGAAATGTTACTTGGTTGTCTGACAGTACAGATGGCCTTTTCTATATTATGTAACGTTCCTCTCATGGGGGACGACTGAAAAATTAATCCAAGAATTTTCTATTCTCTCTTTCTCTCTCTCTCACTCCTCTGCTCTGGAAATCTTCTTTTATGTCTCTTCCTCTGAAATTCTTCTCTTCTTCTCTCAAATTCCTCTCATTCTACTGTACTGATTTTTTCTTAAGAAAGACCTACTCAGGTTAACTATAACAGACAAGCAGGAAAGTATGAGCACTCTCTCACAAGAAATGTAAAACCTATCAATTTTTTTTCTAAAACCCCAACAGATCCTAAGCCCAAGTAAAGGACCAGATTTTGCTGAACTTAAAGAGTAGTGGAGAAAATAAAATTGGTGGAGATCGAAAACAGTTTTAAGATCTGATGACAGCTTGATCATACTGGCCATATTGTGTAAAATGACAAGAACTGGCCCTTGGTTTTATATGATGGAGAAAATCAGCAAATGATTTTGGAAGGTTCAGTTTCAATAGGTGGCATCTTACATTAATGCAACCCTCAAAAAAGTTCAGTATCACCAGAGGTTTCTTCAGCAGCAAGGGTATAGCCCGATTTTTCACTATGTACTTGAGCATTTCTGTGGAAATTGTGACATGAAGCTATATATAATGACATAGCACACACAAAGCCACAAGGGATAGGCTGGATTTGTTATTTTTGATGCTAAAGAATCAGTATGTGGAGTGTCAACAGACTGGATGTGCCATCTACGCGCTCTAATACCAGGTAGAGCAAAAACTATTAATTAATAACGTTTCCCAAAGAAAGTCTAAGAAATCAATGACCGTTTAATTTGACTAAGAAAAGATAGGGCACTAGATGTTTGAGAAGAAAGAATAGGCAGCATAGAGAGAAAGATGGTCCACATAGAGTTATTACTTATTAGAAGCTGATGTTTCTGTGACTAAAGAGAGAGTTGATAATCCTTTCTTTCCTATTGCTCAGGTACTGAGAAAAATGGTATGAAAAAAGCCGATGCCCATTCTCTGTGGAATCACTAGCATAACTATCTTTGTATGCACAGAATTTACATGAATAAATATAGATAACATAGATGAATAAACTCCTAATGTATCATATTGGACGTGAATTTGTCCAAAGATCAAGAACAAATAAAAAGGTTGGTAAAGTTTGCCATACAGAGTATTTCTCAATAAGAATTTAATTACAAGGAGTTGAAGATCATACTCAATTGGTTCTTTAATATCATTCAAAGTTTTTGCTGCCTCATCCAATTTCTTTCTAGCAACCTTTTCCTGCTCTTTAGCTTCCATATATTCAGCCTTTTTCGTATCATACTTCAGCCATGGCAATTTCTTCTTCATTGATTCAACCTACAAGAGATGGCAGACAAGTGTCAATTAGGCATCACATAGATATTGATAATAGAGTAACCTCACAGATACCTTTGCCACAAGTTCGTCCCTTTGGCGAACCCGCTCTACATCCTTTTCAAGTTCAGCATTAAGGGCCCTCAGCTGATTCAGAGTTTCACCATTTCTTTCAACAGCCTAACAAGAAATGTATTAAATTTTTCAGAAAACATGCATGAAAAATTAGTTGATAATTAAAGTGTTCCTAGAAAAGATGAATGTTAAAATTCACCACTTCAATATTCTTTAGTTCATGGCTTTTCTCAATGAGTGCACAGTGTTGAATTGGAAGTTGTGGATCACCAACAGCCTTTTCAGTCTCTTCTAAAAGTTGCACAGGAGTTAACTTAGCAAACTCACATACTCTGTCCTGTGGTAAGAACTGCAAGGCCCAACATGATATGAGAAGGAGAGGAAGAAATGCGTGAGAAGAAGAGAGAATGTTGGGGGGGGGGGTTGGGACTGTGGAGAGAGAATTGCATGGGAAAAGAAAAGCATAAGTAAATAAATAAATCAAACACATGAGGCAATAAGACCTATTTAGTACATTGGAGCAGCAAGAGCAAATATCATACAGATTTGTGATAGAACAATGAGAGAATTCTTCATCCAATGCTTGTGATACCTAATTAATTTTTCAGGTGAACATATTTAGGAAGGCCAGTTTCTCAATTTTTTTTTGTCTTTTTCCCTTTTTTTTTTCTATTAACTGCAAATAAAAAGAATAGTAACAACTTTTGTGCAATGGTGACACTCATTTCAGAATAACAACTGTCAAGTTACAAGTTTAAATTCAAAATTCAAAAACCTAGTTTCTAGCATGTAAACTGGTTCGCCACTCTAAGCATGCACAATGGAAGGTGCAATGTTTTAATTAAAGTATTAATCATCTATAAGGAACATAATTCACATATAATGTCTATGTATTCACCAAGAAACAATATAAAAATGTGTACAAAAATGTTATAAGATGACATTCAAAGATATCTGTCCGCAATTTCTAGAACTTACTTGCGTCAAATTGTTGACTTGGATATTGAACCTTTGAATTATTTCAGCTATCTCTTTCTTAGGTACCACTTTCCCTGAAATCAATATAGCATGGATGGAAAATGAGTTAATATCTCTACTATTTTAACAATCTGAAAATAAATGAAATGAATTTTCATATTCTGCTAAAATCATCTCTTTAATTTGCTAATTAGGCAACCAATAACCAACAGAAAAGAAAATCAAATTACTCCCTATCATGAAATCATGGTCAAGAAGATATTATTGCCAAAGTGATTAAAAAGTAATGGTAAGGAAAGTATTGAATTTCTAACCATTATACGACCATTCTGATTTGTTATGTGCGTCAATTTTGCGCATAATGGTGATCTGCTCATCTTTTGTGTTGCCTCTTAGGGATATTTTAATATATCCATATTCTTCCCCACGTTTCACATATGCTCCAATACTTGTTGCCCTGCCAAGAAGCTGCACAGAAAAGTCCCTGCTGTCATGTAAATGTAACAATTGACTACCATGATCAACCAGGAGGCTGGACTACAACTAACCTGAGGCTCCCCACACAGGCCAAGTGCAATGGCACACACAATAGAGCTCTTACCCGACCCATTTGGTCCAATCACAAGATTCAAGCGTGAGCCAGGCTTGCAAAACAAATAATCATAGGTCATGAAGTTGCGAAGCTCCATTTCAATTATGTTTCCTGGCATATAATCATCTTCCCCCCTGAAAAATGTAAAACATTAATCTTCGCTGGGATTTCCAATAGATCACATATAATACTCGACTCAACTAAGTCTTAATTTAAATATTCGGGGCCACCTATAAGGATCCTTCCTTTCAATGGCACCAATTTCAGCATTATAGTAAAATCCCCAAAGCATCATTCGGAAAATATGAAACTGAGGGGATTTTATTATGGAATTTAATTAAAGTTGCACAACAATAGAAAA
>CANXYI011301758.1:0-10232 GCA_948208565.1 Hura crepitans | reverse complement strand
TATGATATATGATGGCAAAGTAGTTCCTAACGCTTTTAGGAAACTAAAACCACATGATAAGAATTATCTAACATAAAATCTAAAGTTAGCAGCCATAGTCTTTACATTGATGATTTGGAGACACCATAGGAAGAAGTGTTATGTGTACATAGACCATAAGAATTTGAAGCATCTCCTTACCTAGAAAGAGATAAATTTGAGACAAAGAAAATGAAGGGAGTTAATTGAGGAGTATACTATCCAAGGAAAGTCACTGTGGTAATAAATGCTTTAAGAATAAAATTTATAATAGCTATAAGAGCTATGAATGTTAAAATGATGTTCATACATAATGGAGCTCTTTTAGCAATTTGCAAGTTAATCCCAGTCTTTTTGAATAAGTTAAGGATAATGAAAAAGAAGATTATCAGCTAAAGAATACATAAGTTTGATCCTAGAGGGGAAACCCACTAAAAATAAACTGAAGAATGATAGATGCTTATGTTATAAAGGACAATTATGTGTACCAAATGTGGAAGAAGTTAAGAGGTAAATTCCTCAAGAAGCCTATAATGCATTATATGCAATACATTTTGGTATCAGCGTGATGTACCATAACCTAAATTCTTCTTATACATGCCATTGTATGAAGAAAGATTTTGTAAACTGTATGATCAGATGCCTATTATTAAGTGAAGGTAGAGCATCAAATTCTATCTAGATTTCTTTATCCTACAACAATACTAGTATAGAAATGGGATAGAGTAACCATGGCTTTTCTTTTTAAGCTACCTATGACTAGAAGAAAGCGTGACTCAATATGGGTAATTGTTGAATAATTAAGCAAGTTATATCACTTTGTAATAGGGAGACTAGATTATTCCTTGAAGAATTTGGTAGAAGTGTATATTAATGTGATAATAAGATAGCATGGAGTGTTGTCTTCAATCATATATAATTAAGACCCGAGGTTTACATCAAGTCTTTAGAAAAAGTTGTATAATGCCTTTAGCACTTGACTCAGTATTTTCATGGCATTTCATTTCTAGATTGATCATCAATTTGAGAGATTCAATTAGATAATTCTAATATTTAAGTTAGTTTAACCATAAGTTGATTATATGATTACAATGAAAACATGTTTCCTATGTGTTGTAACATATGCTATGAAGTTCTGCCATAGAGTTCAAGGATGGTTAGAATTGCTATTTTTTATTTGTATAATTTTCTTATAACAATAATCACTAAGCGAACTTGTTAATGGCTCTTTATGAGGCCTTATATTGAAGAAAGTGTAGAATGCCATTATGTTAGAGTGGGTTAAGTGAGAAAAAGCTTATAGGATTGACCTAATTAATGTTGCTGAAGAGAAGGTCAAGATTATTAAAGATAAGCTAAAAGCTAAATTCGATAGACAAAAGTCATATGTTGAGTTAAAGAGAAATGATATAGAGTATGCAGTCAGAGAAAAATTTTTCCTCAAGGTATATCTATGGATGAAAGTCCTGAGATTTGGCAAAAAGGGTAAGTTAAGTCTAGGGTTGACTTGTTTAGATGAAATAACTAAATATGTGGGGCTAGTAGCCTACATAATAGATATGCCTCCAAAATTACAATAGGTCTATGATATATTTCATGTATTAATGCTTCAAAGACACAAATTAGAACATTCACATTTGCAGCAGTTGAAAAGTTGAGATATAGCTAGAGTTATCTTTTAAAGAAGAACTATTGAGGATTCTTATAAGAGAAGTTAATGAGTTGTAGAATAAAATAATGCCACTAGTAAAGGTGTTTTGGAGGCATCAAAACATCAAGGAAGTAACTTAAGAAAGTAAAATTCAGATAAGGGAGCAGTATCTGTATCTATTTGAATTAGGTAATTTTCAGGATGAAATTCTTTAATAAGGGAAAGAAATGTAATGCCCGAAAATTTCATTCTTATGTATTGTACTTCCCAAGATATGAATACTATTTCCCATATCTTGAGTAACACTAATGTGATCAAATGAAAGTTGATAATATAACTTTGTGTAAAATTTGAAGTGAAAAAAAAGTCATTTAAATAGCTAAAAATGGCAGCAAAGATTTTACAGTAGTGTCCCATGAATAACAACATAGTTTTAGCTGAATTATAAAAGATTTCATTTTTGCTCAGAAATATGCAATATCTTTAAAACCTTATTCTTAAATATTCTAATAGTCCATTGGAATTAGAATTTTTAAATATTGGGAAGTATTTTTTGAAAGTCATGAAAAGTTAAAAAAAAGTATTGATTTAATTAATTTTGTGCACTTTTTTACCACAGTTTTTTTAAGGCTTTCGAGTTATATTTTTGAAAACTTGTATGGGGCAATTAGAAGTGTTAACTGAGGCTTTAATTAAGATAAAGAATTAATTTAAATTATGGACATAAAGGCTAATTATGTGAGCCATTAGATTTAGGGGATTATATTTATGGTCAAAGTCCTCATTTTTTAGAGTCAAAGATTGAATAGTGCATTCATCTTAATAAAGAACCTAATGACAAGCTCTCTTTATTCTTTCAATTTATTTTTCTTCTTTCTTCAAGCTAAGCTCTTAAAAATAATTATTACCATTAAATTAAACCATCCAATAACTTTATTACACCATTAATGCAAGAAAACAAGCTCGAATTTAGAGAAAGGTAAGGGTTTGAAGTGAATAGTAATGCTTTTTTGAGAAATGGATTTTATTTTGGGTTTGATATTTTTATATAGCCTTATGGGTGCATAAGAACATGATTCTAAAGTTAAATTTATGTTTTGATGCTTTGTTGAGTTTATAAGAATTATTGTTTATGGTTTAGTTGTATATTGTATAGAGAAAGGTGATCAAGGCACTTTCGAGGGTAAAGAAACTGTAGAGGGTTTCTTGGTGTCTACAATAATCCATTTGGTATATGTATTCAATGTCGCATAATGATTTAGTATGTGTGCTTGAATGAAACCATGTATGGTTGTATGTAATTAATGTGTTTTATATGTAAAATGATATAAACATATATTGGGTGATGATATGCTGCTTAGAATATGGTTATGAAGCTATTAGCATGATGAAATTTATATTATTAGGTAGACTTCAAAGGTTGGTAGAAGCATATAAATGGCCTTAGTTTTTTATTGTGATAATGATAATTTGTAATTTGATGATAATTGGGATAATTGATGAAAAAATAAGGTTTAATTTGTTAATTTGATATTTGTTCCATGACTTGAGGAATGTAAGACCTTAATGGCATTTTGATGGTATAAAAAGCATGTAATATGATTTTAATGATGTAATTGATGATTTTGCCTAAAACAAAAATAAGAAATACGTATGGCTTCAAAAACTTGCAATATGGAATGAATAGTGTTTGAGTCTACGTTGGCCGAATTTTTTCTTTCTTAATGGATGTGTTTAAATGATCTAATTGGTGATAAATTGTCATATTATGACATGCTAATAAATATATCATGCTATGTGAGCAAAATAAATGAAAATTTATGTTATGCACATTTTATGTGCTTCTAAAGAAAGAGAATGCATGTTATTATATGTCATGATGTTATATGAATATATTTTGAGAATAATACTTATATATAATGAAATTAAGGTTGGCATACGATTAGAAACGTGGTTTTAAATAAGAATAAGGTCTAAGCATATTAATGTCACAAATTATGTGTTGCGAAAGGGCTTATGTTGGATAGTGAATAATTAAAGTATTCACATTAGATATTGCTTACATATGAGTATGATGTAAAATGGTATACATGTTGTGGATGTAAATTGGCATAATGAAAAGATTATGATACATGAATAGCTTATGTATGATAAAATGTTATATGTTTAATTAAAAATGATAAAATGGCATAATGGTTGAAATATGATAAAAGAACTTTTATTATCCCCTTCAATAATTATTTAGCCAAAGGATATGTAAAACTCTTTTGAATCTATTGTAATAAGGTGAAATAAAATTAATAATAGTGATGGCCCATATGATTTGATAACCTAGCATGGATATCCTGACTAGCCATTTAGGGAGATTAGCAGTTGCTTAGGCACCTAAATGTTTATTTTAGCATTATGGGACAATGTATGATCACGTCCCTTCCTTTTTGGGGTCGGTCAAATCGAGATAGCCAAAGACTCGACCTAAATCTCACTCTTTGAGTCCCCAAAGATGAGGAGGAAATTAAAGGAATCCTAAGCCATTCTTATTTAATTAGACTAGAAAGAGCGAGTTAGGCAATACAAGGTAGGAGTTGCCACCCAACTGGAGTTAGATTTATACATCAAGGTAATACAAAAATTTGGTTTGAATTTATAATATTATTCTCTTTCTCAAGCGGCTTTTATTATTAAAATAAATCACATATTCACGTAAAAAGAATCACAAAAAAACATATTTATGAAAATCAAATAAAGTGTTTGAATTTATAAATATCATATATGAAATCAAGTGATTAATTGTCTTGAGAACTTTAGTTCTCACATGCCATTTTCAAAAGACAGATTTTATTATCATGACTTTTATTAAGAAAAATCAAAGCCCTTCTTATTAACAAAACACCAATTAATTAGGTATAAATGATTTTTATTATTTTTCTAATGTGTAAAAATCATTTTCTATCTATTATAACATTCACGGAATATACAGGGAAATAATCAATAATAAAAGTAAAAATAGATTACACGGCAATTGTCTAAAATACATTTTAATGAAATGAAAATAAAATATAATAATTAAAATTTGAAATATCCTAAAATACAATCTAAATAAATAAAATGAGCAATAATAAAATGATTCAGTAGAAGAAAATAAAGAGTAAAATAAGAGACAACAGTAAGAAAGAAATAAGAATAAAGGGTTGGTAAAAGATAACTTCACTAGGGCATAATGTAATAGAAAAAGAAAAGACAATTAAGTCCCAAGAAATCAAACAATGTGTATGAAAATAAAATTAAAATTTTAGTATGCAAAGCAAAATAGACAGATGAACAAGAGATAAAATGAAATAAAAAGTCAAATAAATATAACAAAAATATTATACAAATTATTTATCATATCTAATTGGAAGATGGATAAAAGAGAAAGAAAAATAAAAGAAATAGAAAAAGGGGTCGGTCAAGCCACCATTTATATTTAGCTTCATAAAAGATCTCGACAAGATTGGAAAATTGCATAGAAAACTTTCAGAAATTACGAAAATAGGGTTTAAAAAGTATATTTTAAGTTTCTAGTGCATGTAACCCAAAAAATTGGCCTCCCTTTTTAGAAAATTTTTTTTGCAATTTATACACATTTCTCGTGGCAAGACATGGCTATTTAAGGGTGAAATGACTGTTTCCTCAAAATGGTCTTTTTCCTTTCTTTATCGATCATCTCGACAAAATGACCATTTTGCCAGGCAAAACAGCTATTTTTAACAAAATAGTCATTTTCCTTGTGGTAACTGCCATTTTATCAAAAAATAATTTTTTAATTTTTATTTAATTTTTATTATTTTTAATCCATACCAGGTGCCTTGGCATTAGTGTTAGGTATTGGGCTCAAGGTGATATACCCACCACAGACGCCTATTTTTCTTATGTTTTGAGTTGCACCGCAGGATTTTTTGGGTCGAGCAAAGGCTTAAAGGAAAATTTTTATTGAAAACTGTGAGATCTTTGAACTGGACATTAATATCCCTATTTGTTAGGATTTTTGTCTTTTTATCATTATTAGGCAAATCGAACCTAAGAGCCCTAGAGATCCAGTCTCTATAATTACCCCCAACTTTAGGTTGGTAACTACAGAGTGTGTGAGGTGACCCAAAGTTTGAAAAAGAATGAGATGCATACCTAAAGGAGTGACACTTCTGTAAGTGCTTGGAAATAGAGTTATTAAAATTAAAGCTAATTGGTTTCAGGCAGTGCTGGGAGACATTGCACCCAAAGTTGATTTTGTGCTTTGGATAGTGCTAGAGACATTTCATTTAATGTTGACTTGATTCAAGCAGTGCTTGGAGATATTACACCTAAACTTAATTTTTTACTTTAAATAGAGCTAGAGACATTTCATCTGAAACTGACTTAATTTAGGCAGTGCTTAGAGACATTGCACCTGAAATTAATTTTCTACTTTAGATAGTGTTAGAGATATAGCATCTGAAGTTAACTTAATTTAGGTAGTGCTTAGAGACATTATAGCTGAAGTTGATTTTTTCTTTCAGACAATGCCGCAGACATTGCATCTGAAGTTGACTTAATTCAGGCAGTGCTTGGAGACATTACAACTGAAGTTGATTTTCTACTTCAGATAGTGCTAGAGACATTGAATCTGAAGTTCATTTAATTTAGGCAGTGCTTAGATACATTACACCTAAAGTTGATTTTTTTGTTTAGATAATGCTGGAGGCATTGCATTTGAATTCGGGCAGTTCTGGAGATATTGCCCCTAAAGTCCACTTGGTTTAGGCAGTGTTAGAGACATTGCACCAAAAGTTGATTTTTCCCTTCAGACAGTGTTTGAGACATTGCATATGAAGCTGACTTTAGAAAAATTTTTTTAATGATAAGTCACCATGCTTGCCCCTTGCAACTGAGCAAATGATGCTAAAATGATGTTGGTTCATTATTTGTGATGTTGAATAGAAGATTTGGCTTGCCACCTATATAGAAAAAAAGAGGTGAAATGTGTCAAGCATGTATAAGTCATTAACAGCATGGATACATGTTGTGTGTGAGTGTATCTTTGAATTCATGTTATGGTTATGAAAATAATTTTTTTTATGTTTTATCCCTTTTTTTTGTCTTTTTAATCATTCATTTTGTTGATTTATCAATGTTATAATAAAAATATAAATGTGATAAACAAAATATGACAATTTTTATAAATGAAAGCTTTTGAGTACAAGATTTTGGGGTCCTAAGCTAATATGTACATAAAAAAGTAAAGAAAAGGTCTAAGGAGCTGGGGGCATCTCTAATCCTGAAGTGTCTAGAGCTTTGCCTCCATCGTGTATAACCTCCTAGATGTTTAACACTAGGACTACTTGGTCCTCTTGCTAAGGTCTATGTGGATGTGATAGAGCTGCTTTATCATTTGGGCTTCCAAGCAATGTAGGAGAGTCTCGAATACTGGTGGAAGAGGTGATCAAGAAGATTGACCTACCTCATTTATCCTTTGTCTCTAGGCAATTCAATGGGGATGTAAGTCTACTCCTAATAGCACAGCAAGGTCAATCATAAAACGGTCATCCTCTCCTTGCTGCTCTTCTACCTGCTCGTCTCGCTTAGCTACTATTAGTAATCTGTAACCCATTGATGCTTATGAGTCAGTCTTCACGATCCTTATGGCTATATAGGTATCACCATCGACCCAAAGCTATTGCTAAAGGGCTATACTAAGATGCTACTCTGGGATGCCCATTCCTAGTAAAATTGCTATAATGACCCCTCCGACAATGATCCCTTTGCCAGGGGATCTACTAGCTCAATACAAGTGCTCAAAGATAGTCTAGGCCGGGTTAAACCAAACACTATGCTTTATAGCCCATAGCTCATACAGCTCGATTCAATTCATCTGCCTGACACTATCGATGCATCCTAGGTAGCTAACGGCTAAGACTATATGCAGGTAGCGATGGATAGGATCTTTAATGGAGAATGCCATAGTCCGACTAGCATTGTAGAGCATGTGAACTAGACCAACGTACTCCTAGTGCTCATCCAACCTCTTCGGGACCTTTATATCCCCATCAGTTGGTAGGTGAAACAGCTCGATGAACAATAGGAATGACATGTGATATCTGGTCTCGAGGGCAACAAAATATATCATGGATGTATCACTCGTGTGTGCTCACCGAAAGTGAAAGGTGCTAAGAAACTCTAAGGTCATAGCTGGATAAGTGGCACACCTCTAGATGTAGAACTCCTACTAGCCAATTTGTTTGAGTAACTGCACCACTCTCTTGAGCACACCTAGGTCTCAAAAGGTCTGTGTACATAGGTAGTGGCACCTGATCTGTGTGACAGTTGAGAGGCATTGACACTAGTCGACCTCTTTATCAGTGAGCAAAATCGATACTGCCACATGCTCAGGCATTAGCTAGTGATGTGGTCGGCTCTGTTGGTATCATGAAGGCATATTTACATATGGTGCTTTTGTAATGAAAATGTGAAGTGGAGAAAAGGAGAAAATGCATGAAAATGACAAAAATGGAAAAGGTCAACCTTACATATTGCTAGGCAAAAATGGCCGCTTTTGCTAAAGGAAAATGACAATTTTAGCCTTTAGAAAATGAACTTTTTTAAGGCAGAAAATAGCTGCCTTTTTCCTTGAAAACGGTCATTTTTGGCGGAACCAAAAAGCTAATTTCTAGGTGTAAAACAACTATTTTTGACAAGAAAATGCCCATTTTTCATTGAAAATGCCTGTTATCAGTAAGAAAATGCCTTTTTTTATCCAAAACACCCATTTTTTTACTTTTTTAGGCTGTAAATGCACTTATGTATGCATAGATCCTTGTGCCTCTTGATTTTTTTTTATGTTTTTCATAGTGATGAGCAATAAATTTCTTAAAAAACTTCATAAAATTCTCCATCTCCTATCTACATGATTGACTTCTATTTTGCTTCTCTATAGTGGCTTGAAATTTCTTCGAAGAGTACATCTTGAACTATCCTTTCTCAGGGCTATAACCCAATTTTAGGACCTGTAACTCTAGGTTTTTCAATTTTCTCATCAAGAATTATGCCCACTATATAATGAGCTTACTACAATCTTAGGTGTGTCTTATTCCTCTAATACACTGCCTTGCTGTCTGACTTGCATTCTTTGCTACCCATATGAAGTTATTAATGCACTGGGCATACTATCATCACTAGCTACTGGATAGGTCCCAAAGAGAGAACCAGTCTCTTTAAATTCACTACTAGCCTATGCTGAAGGCTACATGGAGATTCCATCCCTCCGTGTAGCCGTATGTTTATTCACCTTTTTCTCTAAATATCTAACAGTTTCATCTGGAAACCATTTTAGAGATTGTCAATTTTTCCATTTGGGCAACTGTATGATGAAGGCCTTGAATCCTTTTCCCTTAATTCTTACTAAAATAATCCTTGGCCTTGATGCTGTGCAGTCTAGAGAAGCTAAATTTTTTGGTGGAAGTCTGCTTCTACTTTAGGTTTTTTTTAACAATAGACTGCCTCAAAAAGGGGTTTTCACCCTATCCTTTAATCTATCTTTTACCTAGGAAGCCTTTCTAAGTTTTCATTCTTAGTAGACTTTTTAAGGGTAAACTGCCCTTACAGGTTTTAACCCTACCCCTTGCTCGACTTTTACTTAGGATGCCTTTATAGGTTTTCATTCCTAATAGCCTTTTTTTTTTATTTTAGGTCTAGTTACAAGAGAAGCTTCCCATGCTGGATAACTATCCCTTTCGTGTCCTTCGATCTTATAGTCTAAAGCATTTGTTATTTCAAGCCATCATGTGCCATTTTACATATGTTAAGCAATGGATCCTGTGGCTGAGTGCTTTTAACTGACGATGATATAAGTTTTAGGAACTCTTAGATTTGCTTATGGTACGTATGGTGTAGTGGTGCATCAGGCTAAGTTCCTTTAGTTGGTTTTCATAAGGTTACTTTTTACATCCTTGACCATTGTGTGAGGTAGTTTTGTGAGACCCAAGGCATTGTCACTTGTCCTTTGTCTTCTAGAGGAGGAGATATATCTATCACCTTAATTGCTAGTTATCACAACTTGTAGAAGCAGTTGCTCTGAAAACAAATATTGCACCCAAGGCTATTTGCAACTTTTAGACATTTAATCTATATAAAGAATAGGTAACAAGCCCTTCTCGAGACAACTAGACCTAATGGCTGATCATAAGTGGCGAGAGCAATAACAAGAGGTAAAAGACCTGAGATTTTTTTTCTTTACTACATGTATACAACATTATACTCCTTCAGTTTATAAAACATTCAATCATGCTTATTAAAGTGGTCCTATCTAGCTATATCATAATGGCATTTTATAATAATCATAATAGGACATTAATGTAACAACACATTTCCTCGATTAATCAAGCGAGATCATAATTACCTCTTAAACTCCTACCATTAGTTAGCCATTGTGGGTTTTCTTGATTGACCATTTTCTCTTAGTCCCTAATTGTTGCATAGGATGCCTTTTTCTTGTTTCACCCTATCAAGGTGCCCATTTTTAGAAAGGCTACTATTTTTCAATTTTAGACCT
>CANXYI011301750.1:0-11206 GCA_948208565.1 Hura crepitans | reverse complement strand
GATGCTTAGCTTTCACTTGTTGACAAGTTAGACATCTTACCACATATTCTGCCATATCTCTTTTTATACATGGCGACCAATAATGAGATTTCAAATTTAGATACATCTTTTATACTTTTAAGATGCATAGAATAAAGAGCTTCATGTGCCTCTTTCAGTATCTATGACCTCAGGTTATTTGTACTAGGTACACATAACCTATTCTGATAATACATAAATATATCTTCTATCATTTCAAACCTTGTGGCCTTCCCTTCTTTAACTTTACTTACTATCTAAACCAACTGCTCATCTTTCATTTATGTCTCCTTAATCAATTGTCGAAAATCAGCTTTCACTTGTAATTCAACTAGAATAACATTTTTCTAGAGTATACTATAGTATAACATTCATAAGTTTCAGAGTTATAATGAATTTTCTACTCAAAGCGTCTGCTACCACCTTCACTTTTCGTAGGTGATAGTTAATCAAATAGTCATAATATTTTATCAATTCTAACCACCTTTTCTATCTTAAATTCTATTCCTTCTAAGTAAGGATGTATTTCAAACTTTTATGATCTATATAAATATAACATTTTTCACCATATAGATAATGTATCCATATTTTCAAAGCAAATACAATAGCAGCTAGCTTTAGGTCATGAGTAGGATAGTTTCTCTTATATGGCTTTAGTTGTCTTCAAGTATAGGCTACTACTTTTCCATCCTATATCAACACATGTCCCAAACCATTTAGTGAAGCATCATAATACACTGTAAAATCCTTACTCTATTGAGGTTGAATCAAGATAGGAGCTTTTATCAACATCTTATTCAATTTCTCAAAACTTTCTTGACTTTTATCATCTCATTCAAATTTCACATTCTTTCTAATTAATATAGTCAAAGAGTAGCAATGATGGAAAACCCTTTCATAAATCTCCTATAATACCCTGTTAATCCTAAAAAAACTTCTTATTTTTATTGCATTCCTCGATTGTTCCCATTTTAACATAGCTTTCACTTTACTAGGGTCAACTTTGATCCCTTTTGTTGAAACTATATATCTTAAAAAATCCATTTCATCATGCTAAAATAAAACCCTTATTCATTAGGTCTATAAAGGCTGTTGGAGCATTAGTGAGCCCAAACAGCATCACCAAAAATTCATAGTGCCTGTATTGGGTTCTAAAGGTAGTTTTAGGAATATTAGCCTCTCTGATTCTCAATTTGTGATACTTGAGTCTCATATCAATTTTTGAAAACACATCTGCAGCTCTTAAATGATAAAAAAGGTCATCTATTCTAGGTAAAAGATATTTATTTTTCATAGTCACCTTGTTCAATTGTCTATAATAAATATACAATTGAGTGACCAATTTTTCTTCTTTACTAACAACACAGGTGCTCCCTAAGAAGATAAATTGGGTCTACTGAAACCTTTGTCTAGTAAATCCTACAGCTGTACTTTTAGTTCTTTTAATTCAGTAAGTGCCATATGGCATGGAGTGATAGATACTGGAATTGCCCCAAGGTATACCTCAATTCCAAAATCAAGCTCTCTCAGAGGAGGTAAACCTAGCAGCTCATTAGGAAATACATCAGGGAATTTAGAAATAGTTGGAAAATGGTCAAGATTAGAGACAGAGGCATTAGTATCAATGGAATATGCTTAGTAGGTTTCACATCCTTTTTAAAGAAGTTTATATGATGTAACAGTGAAGATAAGATTATTCAGAAGATTTCTCTCAACATCCACTGTCACTTTTTATCCCTTTATAGTTTGAAGGGTTAACTTCTTATGTTTATAGTCAATTATGGCTTGATGCTCAATCAGCTAATCTATTAATGGTATCACATCAACTTATGGAATGGTAAAACAATAAGATCAGTAGCAAATTGATGCCTATGAATCACTAGAGGACATTGCATATATACCTTATTGATAGTTGCACTTTGTCCTATAAGATTACTGACTCCAATATCTATATCAACATGTTTAGGCTTTAACCCCCTATTCTATGCTTATATGGTACATACATATGAATGAGTAGAACCAGGGTTTATTAAAGCCAAAACTAGAATGTCAAATAAATAAAAAGTACTAGTTATTATGTCTAGTGCTACAACCTTTTCTCTAGCTCTTACTGTATATTGTCTAGTTAGAGCACGAGCCTTAGATCTTGTACCCTAATTCCACTTGGTTGCTCTGCTCTATTCTACCTCTAACCCCTATTCTAAGGTGCAACTATAGATGCTTGAGTCTGACCACCTTCTAGCTGTCTCTAAGGATACTCTTTTCTGTAATGGTCTTTAGTGCCACAATTAAAAAACTCTTCTCTTCTAGTCGATCTACATTATGCCCAATGTCTTTTCTAGCAAGTGTTACAAGTTAGGGGTCCATTCTTATTGCTTGCTATGCCAAGGGCACTAGTAGGTCTAGGTGGCAATCTAGGTCGAGACATAAAAGCTTGATTAGATCTTTAAGACTATGTCTATCTCTGCCTCTGATACCCTAACTAAAACTAAAAGTGAGGCTAATACTGACCCTGTTTTCTCTTCTTGTTATCACCTAAGGTTGCACTAGACTGCCCCAAAATGAATTGTCTCTTTCTTTGGAAGAAATCCCTCTTCTTTTGCATCATTTCTTCCATGTCATATGTAACTACCACCAGTAACACAAATCTTTCTCTCTAGGGTTTACTATTTACATTCTCAACTTTATATTTTGCCCTGTTAGAAATCTCTTACATTTCTCTTCTTCATTGGGAATAAATTCTTTAGCATATTTTAATAGCCTAATGAAATATTTTTCGTATACTGACATAGTCCTCCTTCCTTGTTTCAGGTCAAGAAACTCCTGCCTTTTCTTATCTTTATATGATTTAAGTGTATATTTCTTGCTGAAATCTTTAAGGAAATACTCCCCTGTTAAGTCTACAGGTGCTTTTCTCCTCTTGATAGTGTTCAACCAATTATAAGCTTCTTTCTAAAGGAGATAGGTAGTACACTGGAAACTATCTTCCTCATTACACTTTAACTGTTCACAAATTCTTAATATTCTGTCCAGCCAATACTGAGCTCTAGTAGAATCATCTTCCTTCCTCCCCAAGACATCAATAGCTCCTATCATTTTTAGCCTTTCTAAGTATGTTTTCTATGGAGGAGCTAGTGAAGGAGGTGGTACTGGAGCTAGAGGATAAGGTGGAATAGTAGCAGTAGTATGTTTGAGTAGGTTCACTATTTGCTATAACAAAGCAAGAGATGCTTCTATATGCTCCTAGCTTAGCTCTTGTAGTTGTGGCTACTGTGTAGTATCACAAGGTTTAGGTACTGATGCATTGCCTACCCCCTGTATAATTGTTAGAGCAAAACTAGCCATTTCTTTGACCTTTCCTATGGGTACCTGATTGACATGTGTTTATTGTAAAAGGAATAACCTATCAGCCTCGTATAGTATGATAGTACAGAGGAATTGAAACCTAGATAGTTGCACTCATGTATTTATCCTAAGAACAATAAAATTGCTTTGATGCCACCAAATGTGACACCTCCTATTGGATTCCCAAAGAAACATAATAAGTAGTGCATGTCCTATTAGGTCACCCATCCTGAAATTGTCTTTCTAGTTGAACTTTTAGCAATTTCTTATTATTTGATTTAGTTTAACTCCACCACTAGTTCTATCCTTTTCATATTTTAGCTTAAGGTCATGCCAACTTATTTATGTAAAAGAAATTAGTCAGTTATAGCTATTCAGATTTTTCCTAAAATCTGACAGCATAACGGCTATTCGAATCACTATCCAAAATAATTAACCCTGTAAAAACACTTTAATAAATTCATATTGCAAGTCTTGGACCCACTTGGTCCCCAAAATAATCAACCTAGCATTATCTACCTATTAGTTCATCAACACAAGCCTCAGGCAATAGTTAGATAATCCATAATCTAGAGCTTCAGGCTCACCTACGAAGCATCCAATAAATAAAGACATACATTCATATAGTCTGATAGTTTACTTATTATAAAACACAGTCTACATCTATAAATACATATTTTAAGGTCCTCATTTACATGGCTCCCATTTTCCCACCTAAGTACATAGAGTGACAAACTATATACTAATTACATAGCAACCTTGCCAAAACTATCCTCTGAACCTTGACTGTATACGCTATATGGCTATATCTCTATTCTGATTACCTGTGCAGTGAAATAGGTACATTGAGGATATAATATACTCAATGGTGAACTCAAGCATTTAAATGATGTCATAGTGACTATCCATTCATGCATTGATAATATGATTAAATTTATGTTATCATGCACTTAAATAAAGTGTATGGTTGCAAAATGACCAAAATACCCTTGTTCACAATTATTGATTAATCATTTAGATAATAACTTAAAATTAAATATCTTGTTAATATTTGCCATTATCAATGATAATATTCATAAAATTAGGTTATCAAGCCAATAAATGCCATATATGTTCAAATTACCTAAATGCCTCGATCATGTACACTGAATAACCATTCAGGTAATTGTTTACAAATTATGTACTTTATGGATTATATAATAGTCATTAAGTTATATATTGATTATTTTATTAAATTAATAGGCCCGAGAAGATAGATGATGCTTTAATACACTGGACCTAGAGGGAACTAAAATAGTGCAGTGATCCATATTCTGGACCCCGACTGCTGCACTAGCCAAATAATCAACATAGGGATTAGTCTGTAGACCTCCTAAATCATATGTCCAAATTAATTACACAATCTAGATTACCCAACATACTAGTGTAATGGCCCTTATGGACTTACATTGATGCACTAACATAATCACATAAATAGCACCATGGGTGCAAAATCATTTAATGGTTTGTCCCATAGACTAGTACAATAGCTCCAAAATAAACCTCAACTATTGTACCGGCCTTGCCTAAAAATCAAATAGTGTGGCAGCTACTAAATCTCTAAGTTAACCAGTTGACCGATCTAGTGGGTGTTTAACTAATTAGCCATTAACCTCAATTTATGCTTATTTCTTTACTGATTAACTTCTTATCATATTCTTGAGCAAAAAATAGACATATTTCATTTTTATCTCACAGTCAAATTTTAGCCAGGTTTGGTATAGGCATAATCATATAGTTTCGAGTCATTTTCCAATAGTATTTTAAAGCCCTATGGTAACCAAAATTTGATTCATAATATTATTTATTTTAACCCACATTGAATTATTATTTAATTACCATTTGCTATCCATGTCCATTTTTCGTTCAGGTAATGGTTAATTTAAACAATTATAGGTAAATTCTTAGTTTGTTTTAACTAGTTTAAGGTCCATTTTACCTCCTTTTTTAGTGTAGTTTTCACCATTCAATTTAAATTTTCCATAGGCCTAAAGCCAACATCAATTAGGCCACTTAAAAGACTAAACAATAGGCATACATGCCATCCCATAATATTGTCCCATAGTAGCCAATTTAAGCACAAATTCTAGGCATATTTCAAGCCGTTTTTCAAGTTCACTTTCTAGTTCAAGTTCAAGTCTCATTTTAGGCTACTTTTCAAACCTTTACACTAAGCCTTTGTTCATTCATCAAAACACATTCATTGGTCCATTTTATATCATGCCAATCTCATACACTTATTCAAATCATGCCAAGTCAATTATGCTATAGAAAGAGTTCATTTAATTAAGCTTTGTTACACATACTCATTACACATATGTTGTAAATTATTTCATGCCATTTAAGGTAGTATAGGCCATTGTATGTCTCGATGATAACTAAGTTTCCATGCCTTCATGCACTAGTTAATCTTATCACATGCTAAACTGTCATTTCATATAATTTAAGTTTAATATATATGCTAATCAAGATTGATCACTAGTATACATTACTTACTCATATACCAAACTAGATAACTATACACACACACACACACATATACATGTATTATAAGCTTGAAACACTACCTCTAACTACTTAATCATGCAATATACATCCATAAAACATTTCTGGTCCTAATGAAAAAACATTCTATGTGTGCTTTAATCACTTAATCATAAGGGTTATTCATCATAATTCCATACCTTAGCCATGTATTAACACCAAATCATTTTAAATAAATTCTCACACACACACCTATAGGCCTTAACCCCCTCAGCCACTCATCAAGTCCACGTCAAGCACACACCAATTAACCCCATTCATACCAGTATTCACCCCAATTCAAACCTAAGGCTATAATGATCATTCAAAGGCTATATCAAACTAGCATATACTCAATTTTAACCTATAAACACCTTTTAGCCAGCATGCATTCTACACCCTTACAAGTCAATCCTCGATTACAACTGCCTAATTGGCATTCATTTAAGCTAGATTCATTAAAAATTCATGAAGCCCCACATTATACCTAATTTAATTCCAACATAGCCCACTTAAAACCATATTTCTAGCCATGAAAATTAGTGGCATAAAGCGAATACAAAAATTCACTTACCTTAGTCACAAGAAGATGATTTCTTAATAACTTCAAGTCTTCAAAAACTCAAGAATTCCAGCCTTTTTATCACGCTAACATCCTTTTGAAAACACCTCAAAATTCATGCAAAACCATAAATTAAAATTCCAACTACATAACCCTCATTAGTTATCCTAATTTCCTTAGGGAAAAATCAATGAAAAGCTATTAAAACTATGAAAGGCTCACCTTGCACCCTTACTGGAAATGCCTCTAACCTTTACACTTTTGTTGAATATTAATTAATTCTTGAGAACTCTTTTTTCCTCAATTCTTTTTCTATAATTCTCCTAACATATAATAGTTAATTTAGGTGACAATTGCTAGATGAAAAAGATTGAAGTAGAGTATGAAAATGGAGATTTCCCCTAGGTGTGGCGTCAGTTCTAGCCAATAAAGAAGAAAGAATTTTTTTTGTTGTGAGTGGGTTTTGCCACTTGGCACCATGTGTTGACATGTGTAAAGCCCTTAGGCCAGCTAGCTTGACACGGGTGGGTCTGACGACCTCTCGAAACATTCCAAAATCGCTCGATTTTGGTAGAAACTTTAAAAAATTATTAAAAATCATAGAGACCTCAAAAAATTACACTGTTTATTTTAAAATTCCTAATATAATCCGCTCTACCTAGTCATAAATTTTTGTAACCAAATTTCATCAATAGGATAGCTTTCATATTGCCTTAATTTACATGCTAAACTTAAAAATTATGAGAATTTGTAAACAACCTTAGAATTCAAAAGTTCCTTCACCAATGGACTCAAGGGAATTTTAACCTTCTAGGTATGATATTTTTGGGTCTATCCAGGCACATCCCAAGTCATTCCTAGCATGACTCCATTTAACCCTATAGATCACCTGTTTACGGCCTGAAGTGATTTATTGGTTCTACTAAATCTTTTATTTTGTCATATTTCATCATTTTAAAGCCCCTCAAAGTTTTATGACTAGTCTCACTACCTCGATTCTCATGCAAGTGACTTAACACCATAAGCACATTTCTCAAACCTAGTGGCACTATTCACAGAGCCTGGATGCATAAGCATTATAGATTGGCACTTATGTATAAGATAAATAGCTGGCCCTAGATTATATGATTATATATAGGTGGTTAAAATTAATAATAGTAAGTTAAGTAAGATAGTGCGATATCTTTCATTTAGATCCAGCAATCAGATTGGGTAAGGATATCGCTTGTAGCATCCTATATTTGAACCAGTTATTAGTTGGGTATTAGGGTGTTACAATCTATCCATAGTTGACTGGTTAACCTATCCATCTTTAGGTTGTTACTCATACGGGCTATTTTTATATTATTATTTTTGCTATCATATAATAATTTAATTCACTCATTTTAATCTAAAAAATCAACACAATTTAATCTATTAATAACATTATGTTATTTACCCTTTTATAGGTGATTAAGCCTAATTTCTTATAGCTTAATCACTTACATATTTCATTAGCATGCTTACATGCACATTTTTGCATCAAAATATTCATTTTCTCACTTGTAAGCACATACCATAAATTTCATGTTTATATTAAGGCTTATACATTCATTTAAAGTAAATATGCCATTTCGGTGGCCCCTATGTACACACTTATATTTCAAAACATGTTCAAATCACAATTTTATCATTTTTACTAATCTATAGTCATGCTCTAATTTATTTGACCTATTCGGCCCAAAATATATGTCAAGCACCAAAATCATATTTTCCATTCCATTTCACATTTACTTCCACTCTTCATTCTTATAATAGCATAATCAACATATAACTCATTTAATACTTAATTCCATGCATTTCATGCACATAAGATAGGCTTGCCACTTTATCACCTCATACATTTAATTATTATTCTTATTACACCATCTCATTATTCACATCTTTATAAACATTCATAGGTCAAACATGCTTATTTATGTATATTACATGACCTATAAGTCTATAACTATCCAAATGGCCATTTGGCCATAAGTGACATTGACACACCTATATGTTTGTTTGATACAATATCATGTTACTCTATTTCATCTCATAATTTATAATTTATAATCTATCATTTGATGCCATTATATGGTAATTTACATGTATATATCACAATACACATATTTAGACACACAAGGGCATTCAACCACCTTATCCACTTACATATCAATACCATTTCTTTCATCTTACATCATGTATTAATATCTCATTTATCCCATATTCATCATTTAAATGTCAATTATACATAAATACAATGAATTATTATTTATATATACACTTACACATTTACATACAACATAATTGATTTAGGGCATGTATTAAATACACTAGTTAGGTTGATTACACTTACTTAGCATGCTCAAAATACTTCATAAATCTAAACTAAATCTTTATTTTGCCCTTAACATGAATCCTCTCTAATTTGATAACTGCCCATTATAGACTCAGTTTAGAAAAATTCGTATAAATTCATACGACATCCAAAAATTACAAATGACTACATGTTTTTAACTCTTAGACACCTTTAAAATAAGGGAAAAATATCAGTTTTTAAAAATTCTTACCTAAAAAAATGGCGCTATTTACCCAACCAATTTTTAGGCAATTTCCTTTGATATTTTTGCTTAATTATGTGTCTAGAGGCTATAGGTAGGATGGGTTTTTAGTAAAGTATAGAAAATTGGTGGATTAATAGAGCTTGATGGCTTAAAAATCGAGAAATTCTCCTTGGTGGCCGATGGTGGAGAAGAGAGGAGAGAGGGAAGAGAGTTATTTTAAGAGTTTGATGAAAATTACTTAATTTTAACCTTATATATAGTATTTGGAAAAATTACTTTTTAATGCATTCTTTAATTTTTTGTCTCTCCTATTATTGACCCCTTTTATCCTTATTTGGCCATTAAAAATTAAATTAATTATGGCCTCACATGCTCTAAAAATCAAAGTTCAAAAAACAAAAGAAATCGAATTAAAATGTCATTTTTATGTCTCTTGATATTCAAATAAAAAACTTTTCGACCTTTAAAAATTTTGATTCTAGGGCCTTTAGCCTAGTAAGAATTTTTGAGTATCAGGTTATATAAGTTTCAAAATTTTTTGAGCAACTTTGAAAATAATTTACTTTTCAACTTTGCCTTGGTCACTATTCATAAGATACTACTGTAAAAACTTTCTTAGCATTTTTAACCAATCAAAAATATTTCGATGGATTTCAAACTTTGTCCAAAATTATTTTATGACTAATACTTTCATCTAATAGCTTTAGTGTATCTCGAGTCTTGAGAATACTATTGATCCCGAGAAAGTACTATTCATAAAAGCTAGGATTCTTAGGTCATTACTTTACTTCCCTTCTTAAAATAAATGTCTTCTTTGAAATTACCTAGTTCAAATAAATACATTTATTGGTCATGCATTTGAGCTTCTTACTCTCATATTGCTTCTTCCATTCCATGATGCTTCCGAGCAACCTTCACCAGTGGTATTATTTTATTTCTTAATAAGTTCTCCTTTATATGATAGATCTGGTCTCACCTTAAGCTCTGCTACTGATAGGACATGTGGTGGGTTTGATCTATATCTTTAAAGCATAGAGACATAGAAGACATCATGAATTTATTGGAGTTTTAGTGGCAAAGCTAGTCTGTAGGCTACCAATCCCACGCATTATGTTCCTTCGTATGGCCTAATAAACCTCAGACTTAGCTTTCCTTCTTGCCAAAATATAACACCTTTTTCTAAGGTGAAACCTTAAAAAATACCTTATCTCCCACTTCAAACTCTACATCTTTTCTCTTGCGATTAACATAAGACTTTTATCTATTTGAAGTTGTGTTCAATCTATCCTTAATGATCTTTACTTTCTCTTCAGCATCTTTCATTAAGTCTTATCCTATGAGCTTGGTTTCACTAAGCTCATTCCAACATACTAGTGTTAAGCACTTTCTTTTATACAACGCCTTATAAGGAGCCATTCTTAGACTCATTTGATGACTGTTGTTGTAAATGAACTCTACTAATGATAGATTGCAATCCTAGCTACCTTTAAACTCAATGGCATAAATTCTTAACATATCTTCAAACAACTATTAAAGATGCCTCATTATAAGGATAACATCATATATATCTATCTTAACATCAAATCACTCAAGTATCACAAGATTAATTGAATGACTCTTTCTAACTATTCATCAGTCTGTGGATGAAATACGGTGCTAAAACTCAATTGAGTACCCAACTCATTTTAAAGTTTCTTCCAAAACCTCAATGTAAACCGTGGGTCTTGATTTGATATAATTCAAAATGGCACTTCATGCAACTTGACTATTTGATCTATATATAATTCTACAAGTTTCTCCATGGAATAGTCTATCCTTATTGGTATAAAATAAGTTATCTTAGTAAGATAATCCACCATTATCCATACAAAATCATGCTTGTTTCTTGTCATAGGCAACCCAACTATAAAGTCCATGGTGATTCTATCCCATTTCCATTCTAGAATTAATATAAGATGTAGCAAACTAGATAGAACCTAATGTTTTACCTTCACTTATTGATAATTGAGGCATCTAATCACATATTTTGATACATCTCTCTTCGTACTAGGCCATCAATATGACTTCTTTAAATCCTAATACATCGTTATGCTACCAAGATGCATAACATAAGGATCATTATGGGCCTTATCCAAAA
>CANXYI011301678.1:0-12291 GCA_948208565.1 Hura crepitans | reverse complement strand
TCAACTATAAAGCCAATTTGGTTTCACTACAACAACAAACCTTCATTTTTTTTCGCATCAGCAACAGCTAAAAGTTACTTAATAAGGGTATTCATTGCAGACACTACATCCTCTCTAGCACTATTGGTCAACTCCTACAGAACCATAAGATGTAATGTATATGTTAGATTTAGCAAATAAAGCTAAGTATTCAACCTAAGGAAAAGAAAGCATAAGCAAGGAAGTTGATTCCTATAATACAACATTTCCCCCGAATGATTAAACTGTATTTAACCATATTGACTGAACATTGGCTCATGTGCCACTTTGTAAGAAAAATAAATAAGAGTTATAACCATCTTCACTTTCAAATTTTAAGGCTCAAGGGTCTTAAGATATTCTAGCAACTCATTTTGTCCATTAGCAAATTTCCTACCAGCTTGATGATTGAGTTCCAGAGATCAAGTAACTCTATGTACTTTTTAGCATATATTTTCTCAGGATTAGAAATATTATTCCACCAGATAACTTCACCAGACACATTCTTTTGTGTCCTGGGTGCATAATCCGGCATATCCTATAACAGGCATAGCATGTAACACAATGCAAAAGAAAATAAAAATAAATAGGGCAGATCCTGAAATACGCATGGAAACATTTCAAATAAAATGCAACTCCAAAGTAGACAAATGAATGAACAAAACAAGCAAACTACCCTTGAATACCAATTTTAGAAGTAATGTAGATGATTAGAAGTTGATAATGTTGTCAATTATATACTAAAGACAAAACAACAGAAATTTAAAGCATTTAACTGCTTACAATACACATAACATAAAATATTACCTTTTTATCTTGTGTATCAGGGAGAGCAACTTGCTCCAAACTCTGTTGCAGTTCTAAGCGATATTGAGCATTCTTAAATATATAACCAGTCATCATAACACTGTACATGAGCTATGTAAGCTTTTCAGCCACTTGAAATAATTTATCATGTTGATTCTTATTAATGAGAGAAAAAAATAAAAACCTGTTGTCTCGCTATAAGGAAGTTCACCAAGAAACTCAACATACTTACAGTGGTGAATGTTACAGCAAAAAACTATGGGGGCAATGTTCTGATTATATTTGTCACTGTTTGTCGTATCACATCGACTACCTAAACAAGTGATTGGAAAAGAGATGTTTCACATCCAATTTTCCATCAAGAACACTAGAATAGCGAAAAATTAGCCTCCTTCCTTGAGTTTAAAGTAAACTAGAGAAAGTTATCCCTGAGAGCAAATCAATAAGTTGCAGAAGGGGGCAAATGTATGAAAAACCTGTGGTGGTGCCCTTTTCACAAATAGCTCCATAAAGTCTGGCTGCGCAGTCTTGACATACTCCAATAGAATCTCTCTCCTTATTTTTTACTACAAATTTCAAAAAGAGATTCAAAATTCAAATTCAAATTCAAACATATCTCCAGAAATACAAACATGCAAGAGTGTTTATACATTTGTATGACACAAAGATTTCATAAAAACATTATCCTATTAAAAAAATAAAATAAAAAAAATAGAAAACCTTTCACTTTGACCAAAACTGATATTTGAGCTAATAATTAAATTACATATAAAATATGCATAATTAAAATACTGAAAAAAGTGCAAAAGATATGAGAGAAATAGAAGGATTCTCAAAAATTGTAAACTGGAAGCATAAATATAATAACAGAAACCTAGAATAAAGGAAAATCTAGTTGTTGAAAGAGTAGCTATTCTCTGTTAGGAAAAAGGTTCCAAAGTGTCGTTGGGGGCCTTGGAATCACCAGAATCACTTGTAGACTCGTCCTTAGATGAATCATGAGCTCTAATTCTCAATTCCACACCGTCCAACTGTGGGGTGGTTTATAGAGGATTTAGCGTGTTCTATGATCCAATGATTGAGATTGCTTCCCTTTTATTGTGTCTTATTCTTGATTCTACAGTTGATTGTTTGTAGTGGCAGCTGGCTTATCAAACTTATTTTCTACGGTGGTTATTGGCTGCCATTGAAAAAGAAAATACTTTAAAATGTAATTCTTAAAGATTACTTTCGAAAATATTGGAAATTTGGACATATAATTCATATTAATTCCACAAAATAACTATTCTGATTTAATAGTTATTTCCATTAATTCGGTTAAAAAATCTTTCAAAATTCTTAAGATCAAGTGCATCGAAAATGCTATAAAAATTTGATAAAGATATAATGTGGTTTAGTGTTATATATATATATATATATCTTTTGAAAAAATGAAAAAAAAAACTAAAATGCTTATAGGTAGAGTAAATGTATTTAGTGAGGATCTTAAAGGCGAAGTCACTATTTAATATTAAAGAAAGTAAAATTTTAGTACAAGACACAAATAAAGGAACAAAGTTATACACTTTTTTACAATTTTAATTGATAGTATTTATTATATTTTTATCCAAAAAATTCAATAATTAATGAACGGCTTTGCCACTGCATAACATGAGTTTTAATTGAATATAACACTAAACATCTTGTTTTAGGATCAAGTTTTGTAACATGTTTAGCTTTAAAATTAACATTTAAAATAGATATTTGCACGTATAGAGAATTCATTGCGGATTATAGGGGTCATTAAAATTAAACCGAACCAAAAATTATTTTGATCTATTAAATTTTTTTATTTATTTGATTCGATTTTTAAAAAAATTTTGATTAATTCAATTCGACTTTTGGATCATGAAATTAAATCGATCGAACTTTTAAAATATTATTTTAATATTTTATATATAAAAAATTTCAATTTTTAAAAAAGTTCAATCGGTTCAATTCGATTTTCTATGAATAACTTGATCAGTTCAATTATTTTTTAGGAGAAATTTAGTCTAATTAATTTGATATATTTTCGAACCTAAATAACTAAAATTTCACTCATAATTAATAATTTACATTATAAAACAAATTAATGGATTGATCATTATGTGGTTTGTCGAATAAAAAATGGAAACCGTAAATCTAATAAGTTGGCTTTATTGCAAAATGGGATTCGGGAAAAGCTTTTAGGCGATGCTACTACAATTTTTAGGATCAAGAAAGGGGTTAGTTTCTAAGCTATATCACTTTTAAAAACATGTCTCTCCCACGTCGCACCTCGACAGTTTGGCCGAGTGGTCTAAGGCGCCAGATTTAGGCTCTGGTCCGAAAGGGCGTGGGTTCAAATCCCACAGCTGTCAGTCAATACGCGATTTTTTTTTTTGTTGATTTAAGTTTTAAATACCAATATTATGATTGTGTTATATTATTTTATTTACCCGGATTAAAAAATTTTATTTGAAAAAATTGCACCGGACAAATTAGCGTTTACTGTCTTATTATCCAAAACTATTCTGACATATAAAAATGATAATCTCAATAACTTTTCATTTTTTTTATAATTTAAAATAATTATAATTATTAAAAAATAAAATTAAATTCGAAACCTTCTATGCTTTTAATTGAATTCTAACATCATGATAAAAAAAATTAGTTCTACTAATATATTAAAGCATTTGTTTTAGCCAACAATTAAATTTTTCTTTCACTGTAAAACTTTAACTATTTAATTATCTATTTAGTCTTTTTTATTAGTCAATAATATGTATATGAAGTCCAACTTATTGATATAATTAAATACATGTCATCGATTTTTGATATATTATTCTAATAAATGCTTAATTTGAAAATAAATTTATAATGTTAAAGATTCAAATGAAATAAATTTTGGGCTGAAAATTTAATTAAAAAAAATTTACTTGTTGAGATTTTATTTGCAGTAATCCATAAATGATGAATCCTTAAACAAAATACAAAACATTTGGCTAGTTCTGCAATTTAACCTTAAAATCAAATTGATTTAAGATTAAATTTAGGTCAAATTAATATATAACGTCTAATTTACATTTTATTTTATTTTTTATCTATATCTTCTTCGTCTTTTTTCTAAAAAAATACTATTATATATGTTCTTGTCTACACAATAAAAATTCATGGCAGATTAAAAGTTTTACAAAATAAAAAATATTCGTGAATTCTGAAAAAGCAAATTTAAACCAAAATTCTTTGTTTTGTCCTGCCAAAACAAAGAAAAATATTTACATGGGCGCTGTTATTCACATTTTAACAGCGAAAACTGAGCAAGCCAGCTCACAGCTACTGAGTTAATTGTACTGTTTCTGGGGGCGGTATCTTCATCCATACCTTTATTTCCTCTCTGCACCTAATACACATCCGATGCCAATTCCCCAACGCACCGTCACAATCGCCTCTTGTCGCTTGCCATTCATCCCGACATCTTTTTCTTTTTTCCTTTAAATTTCTCCGGTCCGGATCCTTCTTCCCCCGCCCAATGCGGGACTCATAGCAGGACCAGATCAACTTTTTCACAGGCTCCTCTCTATTTTCATCTTTCGGACTTTTTTTTTTCCTTCGGAGAGAGAAGTGGCAGCTGCTGTCATTACCGCCGTATATGGCTTTTCACAGGCGCCGCCACCACTACTATTACAGCCTCTTCCGGTCTATGATCCCGTTGATATCCCTTATATCCGGAGTTCTTCTCATTTTATTTGGTCTCATCTCAATTCTGGCCCCTTCGCCAATTGTTTCAGATAATTTTGGCCATCCTCGGAAAGTCTTCTCGGTACTCATGTTTTCTGTATCTTGTGCTTCTCCGCATTTATTTAAATGCTTGTATACGTACTCCTTGAAAGTTTGAATAATGATTCCTCATGTCGTCTCGTTTACTCATTTTGTTTTGTTCTTTCCTATTCAGTCAAAGTTTGAAGCTGATGTTGTGCCGGGAGGGCCAGTTTTCCGTGTGCCGGTTAGGGTTTCGTTTACTGGAGAACTTTTTCTAAACTGTTATTGATCCTTGGCGCGAATTTAGGTTTTCTTTTAGGGTTTCGATCTGCGTTCTATTTATTTACTTTTTTGTTTATGTATTAGAGACGAGGCGGGAGATCAGATCGTGATATTTGGACCTCAAGAAATTCCGAATTCTATTATGGATGCAGTAATGCCAGCAAGAGTTTTGCTAGTATGTAGACAATTTCCTTTTACATGCATTTCTTTATGGGAAGTTCAGAAAATTTATCCTTCAAGTTATTCTAAAGAGGATACCATCCTGCTTGAAGCTGTTGTAATATCTCAGTAGACACTAACAAATAAAAGCATTCAATAAGTTGATCGGTTGTTGTTGTTGATTCTTCTTGTTTGGTTTGCATTTTTTAAAGTTCCTATTCTGTAATTGAATCGCTTTCTTGAATTTCATTGGCTGTTAATGCTTCAGATGCTGACAAGATTACCCAACATGGTCGGTACCTGATGATTGCTACAAGTGGAGGCTTGAATCAACAAAGAACTGGGGTACATTTCTGAGCTGTCGTTTCATTCAAAGGGGAATTTGCATACATATCTGTTTTATTGTAGCTAGCTGATATAGGAACCTTTAATGAAATGAATTGATTGCTTGATGGGCTCATCCAATTTCTTACGAGTAGTTTTTACTTGATATATTGTGATTGCTACACCAATCCACCGAATTCGTCTACAGCTGCATTAGCAATAAAGTTTTGACATATTTGTTTGCTTAAATGCCCGCAAGAAACTAAAAAATGCACACAAGTCAAGATAATTTCTTTATATGACTAGTGATAAACCTGGTATTTTGTTTACAGCTTGCTGGTTTTAGAATGATATTGCATTTTTGCTTCAGCTTTGTCCTGATGGAGGCTGCAATTCCTTGGTTTATGACCAATCAATTCGTCAATAGGATATTTGTTTCAAATCTTTATTACTGTTTATTTCCAAAGCATCCTACTAATGTCATTTGGGAACCAAGAAATGGTGGAAGGTTATTTTGATGCATACAACTGACATGCATGTACTGGCAGCCAACTCAACACAGACCTTGACCAAGTGACATGGTTTATCTTTATTTGTTGCATACGTCTCCTTGCCATTTCCCATTTAAAGAATTTTTTTTTTCAACCCTATCTATAATTCTTTATTGTTGAGACATTCACATATGTATATTTTGAAACAGTTAATGTTTAATTTAAATCAACAGCATCTTGTCTTCCACTTTTTTGCTTTTGAAATATCTTTTCTTTGATATAAAATTGATGATTTACAAGATGTTTTCTGGATTTTTTCCATAATATTTATAATGGAATAACATGTTGCTGTTACTCTGCTGCATCTTCACTGGTTCAGTTTGTTAGCATTTGCCATAAGGTTTCATTTCCCTTCTTACAGATAACTGATGCGGTTGTTGCTGCCCGTATTTTAAACGCTACCCTTGTTGTTCCGAAGCTCGATGCAAAATCCTTTTGGAAGGATGCAAGGTTAGTTATGAGATAAAAAGTTGGCATGTAGTTTGAAAGTTGAACTTTTGGAATCTACTATAACTGCTCTAATATCTTTATTAGCAAATATTGATATGTCTTGATCGTCACAATACTAGATGACTAAACTTTTGCTTTATGCAGTAATTTTGCAGAAATATTTGATGTTGATTGGTTCATATCTTCTCTGTCAAATGATGTCAAAATCATAAAAAATCTTCCAAAAAAGGGAGGTAAAACATGGACCCCACGTAATATGCGTGTTCCAAGGAAGTGTAGTGAGAGATGTTATCGAAATCGGGTGCTACCTGTTCTTTTGAAAAGGCATGTAAGTTTCAGTTCCCCTACTTTTTATTTTATTTTATTTTATTTTAACAGTACAATTTTTTTTTTATCAATTCCTGTTAAACTTCATGACTTCTGTGTTTATAATTATGCAGTACATTTCTGCGGCCTTAATTTATTGACATTTGTACAGCAATATTGTATTTCAACTGCACGGATTTCTCAAGTTATTTATAGATACTTGGTTATGATGTCTTGTTCATGCTATTAGATTGCGTCAGATGGGTTTAGAGTTGGTGGAATGCTTGTATGGTGATTTGAAGACTCGTTTGATGAGTGCATTTAACTATTACCAATAGTGAATGTAGGAGATGCAGTAGAAATTGTATCCCATGGGGGACAGTTTGATTTTCCAACAATTAAAAACATTGCTTCTGATTTAATAACAACCTAATAATTGTTGGCGTCATAGGGAATATAGATATGTAAAAATCTTTAAGCTTATTAGATGTTGATGCAAAACTTTATTAAAATTCAGGCTGGCATTGTTTTGTATAGTAATTTTAAGATTTTCCAGATGGTGGTTAACTTGCATTTACAGGGAAAGGATAAACTCTGAATTTGTTTGATCACATGGATCAACTAAAAAAAGGAAAAAAAAAATCGTCTGGTTTTATCATTGAAACTTCTCTCTAATCTTATGCTGATATATTTCCGTGCACCATGAGATTTATTGGCATTTGAAATCATTGATTAATTCTGTTATCTACTGTATTTTGAAGTGCTCTATTTTTACGATGTGCTAAAAAAAATTATGGGTGATTTTTTAATGACATTATGAATCTTGTTTTTTTACAGGTAATTCAGCTTACTAAATTTGACTACAGGCTTGCTAACAGATTGGACTCAGAGTTACAGAAGTTAAGATGTAGGGTTAACTACCATGCTTTGAAGTTCACTCATCCTATTCTGAAAATGGGCAAGACGCTAGTCCAAAGGATGAGGATGAAAAGCAAGCACTTTATTGCTTTACACCTGAGGTATGAACTTCATTAGATTTGTTGTATTTGGGTACAAGTACAATGTAATAAAACTTTGTTCAGAAATGTGACACTAAAATGTCGTTTGAGTTTTTGTTGGACGTAATGACCTGTAGATAACATCCTTTGAGATCTAGGCTCAACCAGTTTTAGATGCACGTCTTCTGTGCACTTTTACTCACTGCTGGACGCCCTCGCTCGCAGAAGTGAAATACAGTACATGCATAAAAGCCTATATTTATGTGTTGTAATTGGTATGTTACTGCATAACTTTCAGAAAATGCACACATCCTCTGAAACTCACATTCTCTGTTTTAGAGGATGCGAACTGTTTAACATGCATATAACCCTCTTATTTATCTATATTCATGTAAAGTAAAATGCATCATCATGATGAATGTTGAACCTAATGGTGGGGTGATGGGCAGAATATCGGATGCTGTCTGCATGGATAATATGGATACTAATGTTCATCTCATCCTAATTAAAACCAGTATCTTCTACTTTTGGGAAGCAGAATATTTACGCGCAGCTGGCATCATTTGGTTTTTGATGCAGTTAATTGTCTCTTGCTACAGGTTTGAACCTGATATGTTGGCTTTCTCAGGGTGCTACTATGGTGGAGGTGACCAGGAAAGGGAAGAACTTGGTGCCATACGGAAGAGATGGAAAAATTTACATGTAAGGTTCAAGTGTCTTATTTTCATAAAAAGTAGATGTAATTTTTAAGAGAAGAATGAAATCCAACATCAAGTTCAACTGTAATTGGTATCATCAGCCATAAATCAGTTTTCAAGTATTTGGAAAGTGTGCCCTTGATACTTGTGCTATGCATAGATGTTTACGCATTGTATAATTGCGTCTCAAAACAATCATCATCTTGAAGCTGGATCTCTTTATGAACATTAGTGAATTTCTATTATCTATAGCAAAAAAATGTTGATACTCTTATAATATGGACGATTTTTTAGATATTTGATTGCTTTTTTTTTTCTTTTTCCTCTTTTGTGTGTGTGTGTATTTGATTGAACTTGACCTGAGCAATCCTCATGTCTGTCAGTTTGATTTGGTTCCATTAACTGTAATGAACTAACTCTTTAAGAGTCAGCTGAAGCACATATTAAAATTTTAGTAATAATATATTTGCAGATGGGCAACCCTGATAAGGGAAGGAGGCATGGAAAATGCCCCCTTACTCCCAAGGAAGTTGGTCTTATGTTGAGAGCATTGGGTTATGGCAATGATATTCATATTTATGTGGCCTCTGGAGAAGTATACCGAGCAGAAGAATCTTTGGCTCCCCTGAAAGAACTCTTTCCAAACTTTTATACTAAAGAAACTATAGCCACCAAGGAGGAGTTGGAACCATTTTCTTCATTTTCTTCCCGAATGGCTGCACTTGATTTCATTGTTTGTGATGAAAGTGATGTGTTTGTTACCAACAATAATGGTAATATGGCTAGAATGTTAGCTGGACGGAGGTAATCAATCCTTTTCTTCTCCTTTATTTTTCATTTAGATGTTTCCTGCCACTGTAAATAATTTTCAGTGTTTCCTTAAACTGTAGGAAATACTTTGGACATAAGCCTACTATTCGTCCAAATGCGAAGAAACTTTATCGCTTGTTCTTGAATGAAAGTAACATGACGTGGGAAGCATTTGCATCTAAAGTTCGTAGTTACCAGAGGGGCTTCATGGGAGAGCCAAAGGAGGTTAGACCAGGAAGGGGCGAGTTTCATGAGAACCCGCACACCTGCATCTGTGAAGATTCTGAGGCCAAGGCAAAGAAGGATTCAGGACCTAGAAAGTTAGGGAAGGAGTTTAATGCAACAGGGGAAGATAGCACGACTGATGATATGAATGTTGACGAAGATATAGATATTACTGATCCTGATAATGATGGAGATAGCCCTCCAGACGAAGATCCATTTGATTACGAGGGATTCAGCTCGGATGATACTGAACTAGAGGAAATGGTTTCAGACTAGTGAGTTACAGTAGGATCATGCCGTGTTCAGCGAATTCTTTCCAAAGTTACATTCCTTCCTCATCAAAATCAGCCACATGTTGTTTGTGTTCTTAACTTGCGTAATCTTCATTCCTACGCAGCATGGGGTAAAAGCATCTGCCTTGAAACTAGGGAGCGTCATTCTGTAAAAACAATGAGTTCTTTTGATACTTGAAGATACATTTCTTGAGCCTTCTGCGTCTTTTGGTGTAAAATTCGAGAAATCAAAATGAGTGAGGAGCCGGGGATGGTGTAGTTTATTAGGCCTCTTTCTTTGTACAAGAGAGAAGAAATAGAGAAGGGGGGAAAAAATGTAGCGCGAAGCCATTTTTTAGAATTTAAGGTTGAAAATAATGTTGGTATGTCAAGCTTTTTAATTCTTTTTTTGGGTGGTGAGTTAAAGTCTCTTCCCGGATGGCTGTGAATCTATGTACTTGTGATTGTAAATGAATCCAAAATGTTTAGTTGCGAGAATGAAATATTCAGAAAGGAAGTACTCACTGGATGATCTTTACACACATCAATAGTTCCAATAGTTCCAATTTTAAGCCCTGAAGAAACATAATTACAGTTTTTTTTTTTTCAATTAGTTCCAATTTTTTATTATTCGTGATAGTCATTTTATATAGTTATAAAGCCTTGATCTTAATTGTTTAATATTTTTCTAGTGCAGTAGAACATTATACTGTTGGATATGAGGATGGTTTTGCGAGCATATTCATCCGAATTTCTCGTTTTTGTCATTAATAATTTAATATTTTTTGGGCACAAGATTTGCAACGCGATTAATATAGGCTTTGGCTATGATTCTGAATCAAGAATTAAAATTTAAAAGTTGTGAATTCTTTACAGTGAAAATAAAAATATAAAAAAATTGGGATCTTCAGATTCTAATCCTCAGAGAGAGAAAAGAGCTTCAATGTAATATAGTAGGAGTACAAGGGAGGGAGACTACTTCATATGTCCTTAGAGAAGGGCCAAGAGACACTTCGAGTCCTAATGAAAACCCTGCATTGGGAGGCCACCGAGTTTCACCTAACATAATACAACTCAAAGAGAGGGAGGCTGGTTTATATGCCCTTAGAGAAGGGCCAAGAGGCTCTTCAAGTCTCGTGAAAACTTTGCATTGCATTGCAGGGTCACCACTCTTCTAGGTGGCTTTAATAATTTAGCTTCTGTGTGCTTTTGCAATTATATAAAATTTTAGCAGGTACCTTATATGCATTGATGAGAAAATCTCCTTTTTTTTCTCAATCTCCCTTTTATTATCTCTTTTTATCTTCTATTTATATTTTAGAAAAAAAAAATTGAAGCTACTTCCACCTTCCAATACCGCTTGCCAACACCTCCATATCTATCTGTACATTCACTTGTTGTCAATGGGCCTTTCTCTTGCTCTACTGTGGGATCTATTATCAACGTTGAAGTAGATAATTGATTGCCAAAAATTTTCAATATTTTATCTATTTTTTAATTAAACAAATTGAACCTTTAATTATCATCAGATTGTAATTAGATTAACACTTCATTTGAGTGACTACTTTCCATTATTTTATAATTGATTGTATTGTGTCAAAATGTATCGTAATTTATTGTGTCGTAGATATAAAATTTGAAAAGACTATTATTTTACAACGATTTCTTATTTAAATTCATTATATCATATTGTAATTTTAAAAAGATAATTTATTGAAATGCCCTTGATACTATAAATAATACTCTATTAATAATTATTTAGAATAATAACTTAAAATAAAAGTTATTCTTTTATATAAATAATCAATAATTGCCTTCAAAACATATTTTTACAATTTTTAATATTTAACACTGTTTAATATTTTTAAAAATAATTAATGAATTGACATTTAATATTTAATGTTATAAATTAATTATATAATAAAAAAAGAGAACTATGAGAAGAAGAAAATGAACTTGAAGGAGGCGACTAGGGCAAAGAAATGCCTATATCGACTCGGTCAAACCGATTGTTAATTCGATCCGATTTAATCAATAAAATCACCTCAGTAAAAAATTGGATTGCACCATTTTGAAGTGGATAAAAAAAAGGATTGAACAACAATTTCATAATTTTGTCATTTTTTAATTATTTTTGAATTATATTATTTGGGACTTATGTTATTTCTTTTAGCATGCTCTTTTAAATTTATTTTATTATTTTTTCTAAGTTATTTTTATGATCCAAAAGTAATTTAAGTACACTAATGATAAAATTTGTTCAATCAATTAAGTATTAATTTAAAAGTACAATAGCTGATATTTTAATTAATGGATAATTAGAGTATTTTAAGTATGATTATTTTAATAAATTTATTTAATTAAAAAATCATAAAAAATATATTAAATTTATTTTATTGAACTTTTTTCTAAATTTTATCATCTAAATAAATTGTAATACGTCCACTTTATAATAAATTTAATTTTTATATTACTGCTGTTAAATTTATTTTTATATATACTAATTATTTACTTATTTTTATATAATTTATTTAATATAATATTATTCATATTATATTATTAAATTTTTTTATAAATAATATTATTTGAAAAATAAAAAATTTAATTTTACTGATTAAATTGATGAAAT
>CANXYI011301582.1:0-10040 GCA_948208565.1 Hura crepitans | reverse complement strand
TTTTGTGTGTGTGTGTGTGTGTGTGTGTGTGTGTGTGTGTGTGTGTGTGTGTGTGTGTGTGTTTATTTATTTATGTACACAGTACTCAATATTCCTATATTCATTTTAAGTCTATATACTGTTATTTGAAGTATTGATAATAGATACCATGCATGTAATGCCACTAAATAACATTTGAGATATGCCTTAATATGTTACACAAGTTTTATCAATTGTTTATCAAAGCTTTATCACTTATGAATCTCTATTTGATTCACTTAATATCTCTTTTAATTTCTCATACTCAATAGACAAGATCCCAATACTGGATAATAGGAACTCCATGGGCCATAAAGGCCTTATAAGGGATGGATCAAATCTTAGACAACAAAGGTCATTAATAGATAATAAAGGTTATTACTAAACTATGGAGGGGACCTAAAGGTCATTACAAGACCACATAGGCCATTACTAGACTTGAAGGTCATTACTGGACCATAGAGGTTATTATTAGACCATAAAGGTCATACTGGACAATAAAGGTCATACTGGACCATAAAGGACATACTGGACCACAAAGGTCATATTAGACCACAAAGGTCATTTTCTAAACCCGAAGGTTATTACTAGAAACAAAGGTCATAAAGAGGTACTGAGGTACCCTAGTAGCTACTAATCTCTCTAGTTGACTGCTCAACCTATCAAGGCTAGGTTATGTATATTCATATGGGCATATCTTATTCTTTAGTTATCTTCAATTAAGTTTACATTCAATTTACCTTATGCTTTATGCATTCATTTCATAAATTACATAACATTAATATTAATATGTCATTATTTCCTCAAGAATCCTTTAGAATTCATCATTCCCAACATATAAGCCACTTCAGCCAACTCATTGATCATAAGGCAATTAACACCTTCCCTTATGAAGGCCATTTGACCAACTTATCCCTATAAGGAGATTAACATCATATCCATCATTAACATGCTATAGTTCTTTCATCTTAATTATCAGTTTTTATATATCAATGCAAGCCTCAATATTGACATATTAAGCTCATATTAATTAATGTATTCATGACTTACAACTAGAATGTAACATACACGTTTTATGCCACTTAAAGGTTTATAGAAACACATAATGCATAAATTTAATTAGAACATTTAGATTTAGCAACTTAAATTTCATAAGCCTATATCCTATAATGAATTTGATTCTTAAAAGTTTCATATGAATTTAAATTCCCTCTCTTACATAGCACTTTCAAGATACCAATATAGGTGAGTAATAAGATAATTACCACTTTTACCAATTTCACATCTTACATACATATAACTTCATCACATGCATATAAATTTCAAAATAATACATCAACCAATTACATTTGAACATTAGATTTATACCTTTATATCATTTACTATCTATGTTATGTATTAATTTCATACCATAATTACATATTAGACTTATGCATTTAGTACACTTGGCTCAAGGTCTTTTACTTACCAAAATTGTGACAAACTTTACACAATCTGATCGCCAAACCTGAATAAGGGATACGCACACAAATGCATTACCGAACTCATAACATGTTAACTTTTAAAAAATGTGATTAAACAAAATGTTTATTTTAGTAAAATAAGAGTTTTCAAAAGCTTTTCAGAATGTTAGTTTCAATTCACAATTAGGAAATTTTGTGTCAAAAATCTAATAACAAAACGACTATATTAGCATACTAACCCAATTATGAATAGTAACCCATATAGTAAAACACATTTTTATAAATATCATCACATCAAACCACACCTTATATGATCATTTTGATCACCTCAAATCATCTAGTAACAAAACATCACAAATTATTCATCATTTTTAGGAGCATACAATCAACATAGTTTAAAAATCAACTTAAAATAAGTCACAAATTTTTAAAATCCAAAAATTGACATTTACATTCAACTTAGGCCTATATTCCTAAAAATTACATCACATTAGTGCTTCGCAACTATACATCATCATAATTTAGATATTCATACCAAACATTTTCCAAATGAATAACCTTCTCTTAATAAGCTTGATGAGTTGAGGTTGTGGCTCAAACTATCTCTTTACCTATGTATTGCAAAGACAGATGATACATTAAGCAATAGCTTAATGGTGTAATTGATATAACTTGTGTAATTATGCTAACTAGTAATAAACATTAATATACAAAACATAAACATTCAAACTATTACATGATATGCAACATTAGACATAACTTGCATTTAAGTGATATCATGGCATAAAACAAGTACATAAAGTATCATAAAGTCATGTAACATGCACAATATCATACATCGTTAATATTATCATACATCATGTAAACCATTTTAATTTTTTCATTATAGTCCATTTATTAAGCCTATGTTCGAGAAACACATACGCTATGGATAACAGAGTATCAATGGATAACCTAAGCCCTTAAAACCACGTAGGCCCCACACACATCAAACCCAAAGGTTAAAAAGTAGATCTGAAGATCAAATGTCATAGACTCAAAGGTCACATATAATCATAGACCCATAGGTCAAACATAAGGTAGGCTAGTATGACACCCATGAACCCATAGGTCTATCTACCAATATAGGTCCGAAGACAAATAATAATAGACCTAAAAGCTAAAATACATTATAACCTAAAGGCTATATAAAAGCTCAAAGGTAAATGTATAGTAACCCAAAGGCTATATAAAAACCTATCAGTTCATGCATCATAACCCCAATGCTGTAGAGGTATTGAAGTACCTTAGCAATTGCTATCACTCCTAGCTAACTGATCAACCTATCCAACTAGGCTGTTTACTTGTATTGGCCACTAACCAATTATTTTTTTTAGTTTTACCTTATTAACATAGCTTAATATTGCTTTCAATTAAAATATTTTAGCTAGCTAATGACCAAAGCAAGTAATTGTGTCATCTCTTAATTATTCAAATTTATTATGTATCATAAAACTTGATCACACATTTTACGTCATGACAATGCCATATTCTATCATAAGCCTATAATAATGCCTTATGCCATATTTTTCATCATATGATACATTATGTATCCATTGTATCTATATAATAGTTTGTTCATTGTATAACATCTCTTTATGTCATATATAGCTCAATACATGCCTCACACACATTAAGGTCATCATACATGACCACTCAGCCATAACACTATACACACACAAAATTGTGCATTTCCTTTTATTACACTTTTAATTCACATGTATGTGGTCACATAAAATTTCATGCATTTACAATATATATATATACATACACACACACATATGCATATTAGCCATTTAGCCATAATATCATTCATACTCTAATATTTAAGTTCCCTTCTTATTACACATAACATTACAATTCTCTGACCACCAAACAAACATGTATTTATGTATCATCCATAATATGCCTTTTATCAAGCATACACATACATATGCATGCATATGGCAATTTGGCCACTAAGCCTTCATACACTAATCACCATCATTCTAACATGATATACACATTATCTCATGTCCATTAACTTATGTGCATCAAGACATTAGCATACATCATCTATAGCATCCATAATTAGGCATATATGCACATATGTATATTATAGACATTTCACTATAATACTATATAATCTATCCATACACATTTTAACCATATTAATATCATCAATGTACATCGATAATGCAATTTAACATAACTAAAAGTCACTAATTCAAATAATTAGGCATTTTATACACAAACACATATAATTATATATTATGGTTAATTTAGGGCATATTCAAATTTTCATCATTTATTTTAATTACACTTACTTTTAGTATTGACACACACTCCCAAAGACCATCTAGACTATCTCCTTGCCTTTGCTTTGCAATTCATCGATTTCCTTAACATCTATAACAAACTCAATGCTTAAAAATTTGTATAAAATCAATCGAAGACTAAAATGAGAAATTGACAACACAAAGACACTTTTAGGCACCTAAGGTATATGGAAAAAATATCAAACTTTGAAAAATCTTACTCGAGAAAACTCGAGTTGCTATTCACTAAGGTAAGAAAATAAGCAAATCTCTCAATTTTTTATGCAAATCGAGGTAAAAATGAAATGTAAAGGCTATAAAAGTGCAGATTTGGGACTTAGATAGAAGAAATTGAGCTAATTTTGGTAGACAAAAAAGCAAAATTATGGCTTTCTTCTATTTGGCACATCGGCTGTAACAAAATGTGGAAAAGGATGACACTATTCATCCTTTGACCTATTTTATACCATTTTTTTTTGCCAATGTTCTTACATTCAAAAAGCCCATAAAATCCAATAATTCAAACCTTAATAGCTTCTAAAATTCCATGCTCATGAAAAGTTAATTAAAAATGTAATTTATGAAATTTTTTGATTTTAGGAAAAATACTTCCCAATATTTAAAAATTCTAATTCTAGCACCAACAGACTATTTGGAAAGGTTGTATTAATCCTAAAATTTTCTACATAACTTTTGAATATTTTACAGTTCAGCTAAAACTAAGTCACTGTTCATGTGCCATTACTTTAAAACTTAATAGTTATTTTTAACCATATAAATAACTTTATTTAGACTTAAAATTTCACTAAAAAATATGTCATGATTAATACTTCTATTCAGTTAGATTAGTGTGGCCTAACCTTAAGAAATAATATTCATGTTCTAAGAAGTACTATTCATAACACTGAGATTTTTAGGCATTACATTTCTTCCCCTTTTAAAGAAATTTTGTCCTTAAAATTACTTAGTGCAAACAACTGAGGGAACTTATCTTTCATATGAGCTTTTATCTCCCATGTTGCTTCTTCTTTTACATGGTGTTTCTAGAGAACTTTCACTAACGGCACTGTCTTATTCCATAGCTCCTTCGCTTCTCTAGCTAAGATCTTTATAAGTTCTTCTTCATAAGATAGATATGGACTAATCTCCACTTCTTTTACTAATAACACATGTGTATGATTTGATTTGTACCTTATAAGCATGGACACATGGAACCCATCATGTATCTATTGAAGTTTAAGAGGCAAAACTAGTCTATAGGCTACTGATCCCTCAAGTTCTATCACTTTATATGGACTAATAAACCTTAGACTTAACTTGCCCTTATTGCTAAACAACATAACCTTTTTCCAAGGAAAAACCTTGAGAAATACTTTGTCTCTAACTTCAAATTGAATATCTTTTCTCTTTAAATCAACATATAACTTCTGTCTCTCAAAAGCTACTTTTAATCTATCTTTGATAATACTCACTTTCTCCTCTACAACCTTGATCATGTCTGGTCCCATGACCATAATTTCACTTAGCTTGTTCTAGCGCAAAGGAATTTTGCACTTCCTTTCGTACAATGCCTTATAGAGAGACATACCTAAACTTGCTTGATGATTATTATTGAATGAAAACTCTACCAATGACAAATAGTGATGCCAACTACCTTTAAACTTAATAGAATAACTCTTCAGGATATCTTCTAGCACATGATAACTACACTTAACATAAACATCAAACCCAACTTAACATCAAAATCACTCAAGTATTAGAAGTTACCTGAATAACTTTTTCTTATTAACCATCAGTCTAATGATGAAATGTCATACTAAAGCTCAATTGAGTACCTAAAGCATCATAAAGTTTCTTCTAAAACCTTAACATAAACCTCAGATCCTGATTCGATATGATCAAAGATGGAACTCCATGTAATCTAGCAATCTCATTAATGTATAATTCATTACTCTTCTCTAAAGAGTAATCCATCCATACTAGTATAAAATAAGTAGTCTTAGTCAACCAATCTACCATAACCTAAATTGAATCACATCTGCTCCACATCATAGGCAACCTAATAATAAAATCCATAGTGACCCTATCCCATTTCCATTTTGGAATTGTTATAGGATGAAGCAATCTAAATAGAATCTAATGCTCTACCTTCACTTGCTGATAAGTAAGACAATTGGTCACAAACTTTGATTCACCCCTCTTTATAAAAAGCCACTAATAAGACATCTTTAAATCTTAATACATCTTAGTACCACTAGGATACATAACATAAGAAGCGCTCTGAGGTCCTTACAAAATCTGCTTCTTTAGCTCTTCCATATCTGAAACACAGATCCTATTATGGTAGTATAAACAATCATCACTCTTGATATCATACTCTGTAGGCTTTCTTTCTTAGAGATCACTTATCATAGTCATTAGCCTATGATTATCCTTTTAACCATCCTTGACTTGCTACAACAAACTAGGCTTTACTTGCATTTCTACCAATAAAGCATCATTACCTACCACTTGTAATTTGACATTCATGGCTCTCATGGCGGCCATGAACTTCCTGCTAAGAGCATCTGCCATTACATTAGGCTTTTCAAGATGATAATTAATCAAATAGTCATAATCTTTAATTAATTCCATCCATTGCCTATGTCTCAAGTTAAGCTCCTTCTATGTAAGAAAATACTTCAAACCTTAATGATCAATGTAGACATAACACTTCTCTCCATAGAGGTAATGTTTTCATATCTTCAAAGCAATCACAATTGCTATAAGCTCTAAATCATGAGTAGGATAGTTGTTCTTATGTAGCTTCAGCTGTCTCGAAGCATAAGCATTGACTTTGCCATCTTGTATTAGAACACAACCCAACCCATTATGAGTTGCATCACTATAGATGGTGAAATCCTTCCAAGAAACTAGCTATACAAGAATCGGAGCTTTTATCAACATCACCTTTAACTTAGCAAAACTCTTCTAACATCTGTCATCCTAAATAAACATGACATGTTTCCTTAACAATTAAGTTATAAGTGCTGCAATCAAGGAAAACCTTTGACAAACCATTTATAATACCCTACTAAACTAAGAAAACTTCTTATCTTTATAGTGTTCCTAGGTGGTTTCCACTCCATAACTACCTCAATCTTACTAGGATCAACCTATATACCTTCTACAAAAGCTATGTCTCTAAGAAAAGACACTTTATGTTAACCAGAACTCACACTTGTTGAGCTTAGCATATAGTTTCTTATCTCTCAGAACTTATAAAATTATTCTCAAATGCTATTTATACTCATTTTCACTCTTAGAGTAAATTAAAATATCATCACCACAAACTAATCTAAGAAAAGATGAAACACATGATTTATCAAATCCATAAAAGCTACTAGATCATTAGCAAGTCACCATATCTTATTCTGAAAATAGTCTTTACCACATTAGATTCTATAACTCTCAACTGATAATACTCGAATCTTATATCAATCTTAGAAAACACTCCAAGCCCTCTAAGCTGATCAAACAAATTATCAATCTATGGAAAATAATACTTGTTTTAGATAGTCACCTTGTTCAACTATTTGTAATCTATACTTAATTAAAGAGAACCATCCTTCTTCTTAACAAACAACATTAGTGCTCCCTATGGTAATACACTCAGCTTTATAAAAACCTTATCAAGCTATTCTTGTAGTTATAGTTTTAAATCCTTCAACTCTATTAGAGCCATCCAATAAAAATCTATCGATACTAGAGTAATGCTAGGTAAAACCTCAATACTATACTTGAGTTCCTATTCAAATCAGATAAATCTTTAAGATAACATCTATAAACTTTGACACTAGTAGTATAAAACTGGCATCCAACTCTTCGCTGTGGGTATCATACATATATGCAAAGAAAGCTTGAAAACCGTTCTTTAACAACTATCTTGTTCTAATAGCTGAGATAACATTAGACAGAAAGTATGTCCTCTTACCTATCATTGTAATTTAAGCCCTATCTTTACCCTTAAGAGATAACCTCTTTTGGTTGCAATCCATAATGGCTTGATACTAAGACAACCAGTCCATGCCCAACATCAAGTCAAACTTATCAAATGGTAACTCGATAAAAACAACCAAAAACTTATGCACTTATACTATTAAGAGACACTTTTTATAAACCTTGTTCATTAAAACATGTTGGCCTATTGGTTGTTAACAATAATCTCTAAGTCAAGAAACTCTGAAGCTAATCCTTACTCATGTGCTCATGTTGTACATATATATGAGTGTGTAGACCCCGGATCCATCAAAGACAAAGTAAGAGAAACATATAGAAGCAAAGTATCAATAATGATATCTAGCTAGTTAGCCTCCTCCTTGGCTTTAATAATGTATTGCTTGGTAGGAGCCCTATGCTCAGCTTTAGACTCTAGTCTATCTCTTTAAGCTCCCTATAATCTTTGTCCCATATCTCAATTATCCCTCTTCTGGGTGAAATTTTGGGTGAAATTTAAAAGCAAATGGAAGTTATTAAGAAGGTTAAAAATGAAAGTGAACTTTTCACGGCAATGTCCTATGAATAGTAACATAGTTAAAGCTAAATGGAAAAATATTCAAAAGTTGTTCAGAACATTTTGAGAATTGCACATCCCTATGGTTAAAAATTTTAACTAAGCTAATGGTATGGGAATTGGAATTTTCTGAGGCCAGAAAGCTTTTTAACAGGATTAATTTAGGACATGTTAATTCAAAAAAATAGTTATCCTTAGAATTAAATTTTGATTTTTATGATATAATTATATAATGTATTTACCTAATTAATGGCACTAAGTATGAATTAAAATAACATATCAAAAGGGTAGAATTAGTTTTTAAAGAAAGAAAGATGAGAAATTTTATTAGCTTTTAAATGGGACAGGTGTCACACATCCAACCATCGTTTACTAAGCATAAAAGGAAGTCTATTTTGAATTAAAACACTCTCTCCTTCCGTCTTAGGTAGCCATGGCTTGTGCCTAACATGCCTCCCTCTTCCCTCTTCTTTTTCTTTTTCTCCTCCCTAAATTAAGCTTTTCTTTACCACTTAAACCTACCAAAATAACCTCTACACCTCTTTAATTACCATTCTAGCGGAAGAAATTGAAAGGAAAGCTCAAATGAGGAGAAATTTAAGGATTGTGAATAGTGCACTTTGAGGTAATATGGCTTATTTTTATGATCTAATATTTTTCCTAGGTAGTTTGAGATTTTAGATGAATATTTCTAAAGTTAGATTAAATTTAGAGCTGTGTAATTTATTAGGAATTTTCTAATTTTGGTTACTTATATGTTAATAAGGGATTGTTGGAGAATTGACAGAATTGATATTAGAGTGATGAGAGGAGGCCAAAAGGATTTTAAGTATTTAGGTAAGTGTGTTCACTAAAATTTGCATATGGTATATTAATTTAGATAATGAAAAAGTAATTGATTATGATATTTGATATGTATATGTGTATGATTAATATGTTTATTGGTATTAATGATATAGATAATTATTTGGTGATTGAATAATTAGAGAATCTATAATGTATGTCATTGATAGGGTGGAAATGTTAATATGGCTAAATGGCATATAGGGATAGTTATGAACTTAGGCTAAATTAAATTATGTGTAATGCTTGAATTAGGAAACTTAATGAAAATTTTATTAAGGATGGAATTATAGATTAAATGTATGCATGATGTGTTTGTAGTATGAGAAAGAAGAAATGTAAAACTTGAGATAAATAAGGCTTAGTGGCTAAATGAGTGAGGTTAGGATGTTAAGGTATAAAATGTGTGGAACTTGAGAGGAATAAAAAGAATAATGTTAATTATCTCATAACTGAGCTTATACACAATGTATGTAGCTTTAATTAAGATGATATATAAGATAGGTATATAAATATAAGATGAATATATGAAGGAGAATTGTTAAAGACATTTAAGAAAAACTTGGAAATGATTTTAATGACTTACGTGTTAAACCTTAGGCAAAATCCACCATAAAGTCATATATAGGTATGTATGATTACATGTGGATGTGCACATAAGGTGGAGGAATGAGGTATAAATGGTGTGAAATGTTTTTTGGCATTCGAAATGGATGTGAATTTCCTTGTATGTGGTTAGAGTCAATAAGGCCAAAACACACCACTTATATGTATGGACATGAGTAATTAATGTTAAATAGAAAATACATAATCTTGTTCTTATCAAGT
>CANXYI011301427.1:0-12153 GCA_948208565.1 Hura crepitans | reverse complement strand
GCCCAAGTGTTTTATCAATTTTTTTTTCACTGCTTGATTAGGAGACAAGCAGCTGAAAAATCCTGTATCTGTTATTCTGTTTGATTCTATCTCATAAATTTCTACGATACATTGAACGTCTAGGATATTGCAGACTCGTGAATTTTAAAATAATCTAAGGGCTAGTTTTTATGATCCATTTGGTTTAGAAGTCAATCAATTTATATCAAACGTGGCTTCATTATGTGAGACTAAGATTCATGAAGAGGATAAAAGTTGTTGAATTATTTTAACAATTAATTAGAATGTTAGAATGATATTTGGCATTGCTATGCTTTTTCTTCTTCATTTCCTTTTTTGTGTGTTGTTTTGTTGCAAGTGATTACCAGATTGTTTCCATCCCATGTTCTAGCAAGAAGCTCATGAGTTTTTTGAGGTCATAAATGGAATGAGAAGACTTCATGGTGTGTATTATTCACTGTAAGGAGATGAAGTAACCTTCGGCACTGAATTCGATACATGGAAAAACTGACTTTTACATGCTGTGGTCGACTCCATTGTTTTGCTGTTATATCTTCTTGGCTAACTGAAGAGAAGGGAAAACGTTCTGCCCTGTGCTATCCTATCCATTCCCCTCGATACTTATCCTAGGCAGTCTCTGATTGAATAATATAACAACCGATGAGGAAATTATTGAAATCAACTATCACTTTACAGTTTTTCATGTTTTTTTATCTCTTCTTTCTGAATTTGCTTTATAGCTGTGATGGTAAGTAAAGCTTTATGCTAATTATTTGTTGGGTACTTCTGAGCAGATGATGACTTCAGAGACTTTGTGGACCAGGTCCCAGAAGGCTGCCGCATAACAATCGTATCTGATTCATGCCATAGCGGTGGCCTTATTGATGAGGCCAAAGAGCAAATAGGGGAGAGTACAAAGCGTGAAGAGGAGGAATCAGACTCTGGGTTTGGATTCAAAAGTTTTTTGCACCAGACTGTTCAAAGTGCATTTGAATCTCGTGGAATTCACGTTCCTTCTGGATTGCAGCACCACCACCACCGCCATCACAGGGATGATGAAGATACTGATAAGAGGGCAGTTGAAGAAGGCTATGGTGAGCATGGCTATGTGAAAAGTAAATCTCTGCCCCTCTCTACTCTTATAGAAATGCTGAAGCAAAAAACAGGCAAAGATGATATAGATGTTGGGAAGATTAGGCCAACCCTTTTTGATGCCTTCGGAGAAGATTCAAGTCCTAAAGTGAAGAAGTTCATGAAGGTTCTTCTGAATAAACTCCAACATGGTGATGGAGAAAGTGGTGGCGGCGGATTCTTTGGAATGGTTGGGAGCCTTGCCCAGGAGTTTCTCAAACACAAGCTGGAGGAAAATGATGAGGGGTATGTAAAGCCTGCCTTAGATACACAAGTGGGAAATAAGCAAGAGGCTTATGCTGGATCAAACAAGCGGTCACTGCCAGATGGAGGGATTCTAGTTAGTGGCTGCCAGACGGATCAAACTTCTGCTGATGCCAGCCCCGGAGGAGATGCTAGCGAAGCTTATGGAGCTCTTAGCAATGCAATTCAGACAATAATTCTAGACTCAGATGGTGCAATTTCGAATCAGGAGCTGGTCTTGAGGGCTAGGAAGATGCTGAAGAAGCAAGGTTTCACCCAGCGACCTGGACTCTACTGTAGCGACAGTCATGTCGATGCTCCTTTCATATGCTGATCTATGCCTTAAAGGTCTTTTCATTACTTAGTCGAAGTGTTTTATGGATGGAAGTGTGAGTTGTTCTTGGCTGCTTTATGTTTAAAACAACATATCAATTAAAATCTGATGGCTTTAATATTCAGGCGGTGAGTTCAATATCTCAGAACTGTCATAATGTCATTGGCTCAGAAGTGCTTAATTTCGGCTTCAGTTGAATGTACCTGAAAAATTAATTATTTTAAGCAGGTCGATTGAACTCTTACGAATGAACAGTGGTTAAACTTCATCTGCTATCTAGATTTTTTGAGGGGGACATATGACTGCCATTGCTCGTCATAAGACAACTACAAAGTTTGGAACTTATCATAACAATTTAGTCCACCATAGTGTTAATCTACACAATCAAAGCGCCTTCCCATCTACAGGAATCATCAGAACCAAGATCCAGGTGGCTAACACCCATGGGGGAGGGGGGGGAAATCTTCTTTTCAACTGTCTCTCAATGAAATTCTTTTAACCCCTTCCCTATGTAGGTTTGGTAACTCATCCTGCGTCCTTCCTGAATATCATTCATTTAGAGTCGAAGGGACAATTACTCAGAGCGCAGAAGACACGTGATTTCAATATAAGCTGTAAATTTTACTCGTAATTATATAGCGAAATGTACAGACTTGTCCAAGTGGAGCTATAAACAATACAACCTAGTAACCCTATCATTGAGTTTCTGTCATCTGCAGTCTGCAGATGTTGGAAATATACAAAAGCATATGGCAAAGAATAAATAATGAAGTCCAAAAGAAAAAATGACTGCACATTTTCATTAGATGGTGCAGAGAATAATAACTGCTCGTCTCTGAGTATGAGGCTCACCCTTGTGTCCGCACATTTGTTACTTCTTAGGGTGTACAGCAATCTAAACTACATATCAATCATCGATATCTTGAACCCATGCCAAATCTGCAACCAAGCAAAGCCACAAGTAAACTCAAGTTACAAGTAAACAGAATCAGAAAAGTGGATGTCCATGCATGCACCATAAGCATTGAGAGAGAGAGACCTTGAAGCACAGTTTCCACTGCAGCATTTGGTACAAGCAAACCTACTATCCGCTTGTTATCTGTGGTGGTTTCTAAACGCACAACACGGAGCCGCTTATGGCTTTGGCGTGCCTGTTACAAAAATTTCCAAGTGTTTAGTTTTTGCCATCTTCCAAAAAATAATAGTAGTACTACTCCGTCCCAAAAGGAGCATCTGATTTTGCATTGGCATCCTTTTCAGACACGCATCAATAATTAGGAAATTAATAGAGTGCACAAAAGGGAAATACGATTAAACAAAGAACTGTGAAGAAGGCAACAGCTGAAGCATTAACTTTCATTATTGATACTCTCTACTCCAAAGAAAATAATGTTATTTCACTACAGCATCTTTTAGCACTCAGCAATTCCCAGACCAGTCACGAAAGCTTCTTTACTTACTGGTAGTGACTTGAGGATGAAAAATGGATTACATATTCTTCGGTGCCAATAATTTGTCTAATCGCTACATATTTTCCATTCCCTAGCTCTACAGACCACCATGCAGACAAATTATTTTAGGACATAGACTTGAGAATAAGAGAAGTATAGATTAATTTCTCATTTAATCAAGCATTTCTACACAAGGAAATCAGAGAACTGTTCAAAATACCTGCTTAGAGAGGGCCTTCTCAATAGTGCCCCAAACAGGAAGAATAAGGCCACCTAAAACCTTCACCTCTTGTATTCTTCTGCCAACTGTACAAAAGTTGCCAAGCTTACAGTTGGGTCCATGCATGCACTGCAAGTTGAATAAACATTAGTCTAGGATAACCAAAAAGCAAATGTAAGAATCAACAAACACCCCTGCATAATTACTATAAATTACAGGGTAGAAAAAAAGTAAAAGGATACATTCCAAATTTGCAAATGTGATTTATCCAAATTTTTCACGTCAATATATATTAGAATTCCATAAAGTCACATTGAATCAGAGGAGATCAAGTAATAACAAAGTATTACAATCAAGCAACCCTGTTTTGGCTTGGAATGATTCCAAACTTTAAAAAGGGCAATTGATAACATTAATCCAACTGCTGTGAACCGAAAAACAAGCCTAGGTATAAAATTCTAATCTAAATCACTCCCCTATATCAATTGAAAAGTCAAATCCCAGATACAAGCAAAAAAAACTTCACCATGGGACTGGAACATCAGTTTTACATCATCTCCATGTCCCTCTGGATTCTGTTTTTTTTCTGATATGCCTATGAAAGAAACTTGTATTGCAGCCCTTTTACATGGTGTTAGAGGAGAAGAGGTTTCAAATCATGATATAACCAGACGAAATTAAAACATAAAATGCATTTATTTTCCCATACTTCAGTTGAAAAGTGATAATTAGTAATTGAAAGATAAAATGGTGCTCACATCGATTTATGAAACGTTAGTTGAAAAAGTTTGACAACATCTAGAAACACAACATTTTGAAGACAAAAATATCTGGACACATTCCAACTATACCTGTTTGGAGGAAACTCGATATTCATCTTCCCAACCACTACGAGCCTTCTCAAGTGTTGATAATTTTCTGTACTTGAGTTTTAACTCTGCCAGGGACATTTCCCTAAACAGAAAGCAAAGAGATCAGTAAACAGAGTAGATCCAATACAAATTTGATTAAGCGTGATAGTTTTCTTCATACCTCACAGACTCCCCAACAGCAGGCCTAACAATCTTAAACATTCCAGAAGCAGTGCTGAAACATAATATAAAGCAAAATCAGAGGAAAAAGAAAAAAATGAAAGGTGAATCTGAAATAGGCATTTAATTCCATAGGCAAATGAATAAGCAAACAACAGTGAAACAGCGAAGAACTTGCGTGACAAAAGAAAAAGCATTTAAATATGTCCATAGGAGTGACTAAACTCCAATGTTTCAATTGATTATAGCTGAAGTCATGCAGCAAAAAATATTAAAGAAGCCAACTTCAATGCAAAATAGGCATTTAATTCCATAGGCAAATGAAACAATGTACAGCATGTAAATGCATCCATAGGCAAATGAATAAGCAAACAACGTTGAAACAGCAAAGAACTTGCGTGACAAAAGAAAAAGCATTTAAATATGTCCATAGGGGTGACTAAACTCCAGTATTTCAATTGATTATAGCTGAAGTCATGCAGCAAAAAATATTAAAGAAGCCAACTCAATTTGCATTGAAGTTAAGATGTTTTATCCTATCATGTGTGCATCACCTAGTAGCTCTCATGCAAGATGCAACATAGTTAATGTTTTATGGAAATCTACATAGACAGTGTTCTTCCCCTGAATTTGTTGTAATTTCACTTTTACCGACAATTATCAAACCAAATATCTTCTGCACCGGTCTATAAGAAATTTGACTTTGCAAAAGCCCAATAAATTACTCAACTTACATAAATACTCACAAACTACTTGAGTAGATCTAAGATGACATAAGAAGATGTAGCTAGAAATGACGTGGCCACTATAACCTTTATAAGATGGAGAAAATGTATCCATATAGCAAATCTCAACAAGTTCAGGATCAAGGTTTAGTTAAACTGAGTTGGATTGATAGGAAAGAAACTTGAAATCACCAAGGTAAAGATCACTCAGGCTTAGATGACAACCTATTTTACAAAATAAATGATGAATATATTGAGCCAAATAGCAATTATGTTAATGATTTATAACTTAGGAAGAAAGTAGAGCAATAGCTTTTAGAGAATTCAACTAGTTGCATCAGAAATTTTTTTTCCTGAAAAAGGGCTAAATGCAGATATAAGACTAGGAAATCTACTAGGAGGATCAAGGTTCCAATCAGCTGGCAGCTAATTAAGGAGACATGACCAATACAGTATTACTCACCCTAGTCACAAAATCTCCCCGTCCCATGTGTTGCCTAAAGCTTCAATTTCTGTTGACAATATTGATCTGTTACCTTATTAGATGATCCTGTAATTATATTTCTGATTCTTGTAATTACAGTAGGCTAGCTGTATACTTCCAATCAGTCTTAGGAAATCTGTATAAATACCCTTGTACTTTGGTTATTTTCATATAATAGAGATAAAAAATAATCTCTCTTTCTCAAAATCTACATGGTATCAGAGCCCCTGCTCCTTTTCGGAGATTGAGTATCCTCTCTCCCAGCAGATTCATTCCAAAACAGAACAGTAGTATTTTTTTCTTTCCCCTTTTTTTCGAATTAGCGTGATGTGGTTGAGTTTCTCTCCCTTTCTATTGCCACCGCCCATACACGACGGAAGCACACCTTCAGTTAGGCCTATCGCGGGAATTCCACTACCAACAGCCGCCGTGCGTGACCACATGCACCTCCTGAAAGCTTCCGCTACAATTTCACGCATGCGCTTGAGCTCCGTTTTTGCTGCCAAAGCTCTTCTTCCACCTTCGCCTGACACTTTCGACGCTGGTAATCCACCTTCTGGTCATCAATTACCTGTTTCAACTTAACAGGTTCTCTATCTCCCTACTTTTTTATCGAAATCGTTTCCTGGTTTTATAATGGACAGTAAGACAGTAGATAAAGGTCCTCTTGTTAATGATAATCCCTATCTCCGAATCAGTCCTGTCAAACTAAAAGGGAGTGCGAATTATTTAGCCTAGTCTAGATCATGTCTTTTGTTTATCAAAGTTAGATGGTTGCAAGGATATATTACTGGCAAAAAGAAAAAACATGATTCTTTTGACGTCGCATATAGCCAGTGGAACATTGAGAACTCCCTTGTTATGTCTTGGCTTATCGACTCGATGCAACCACAAATTTCCAGACAATATATGTTGCTTGTTACTGCAGAAAAGATAGGGATTGCCACAAAGCTAACCTATTCCCATAGGAGGAATGATGCTCAAAACTTTGAAATACGCAATTGTGTTCATGGTACCAAACAAGGTGAGTTGACCATTTCAAAGTATTTCTCTGAATTGAGTGGCTTATGGCAAGTGTTGGACTATTATCAAGACCTCCATGCAAATTGTATTGGGGATGCTGTTAAATTTCAGCAGCTGATTGAAAAGGAACGGGTTTATGATTTTCTTGCTAGCTTAAACAATAATTTTGATCAAATACGGGTTCAGATACCTGGCAAAACCCCTTTTTCCTTCTCTTGTAGAAGCTTATTCTTATCTTTAGCAGAAAGAAAGCAGCAAGAATGTCATGCTCTATACAACACTTATTGAGAAATCTGGGTTAGTGGCTATTGGTTCTATTGAGCATTCCAAGACTTCTCATTCTAACAAAGATAGCCTACATTGTGACTAATGTGGGAAGCCAAGGCATACTAAAGTAACATGTTGGAAGTTGCATGAGCGACCTACTAAAGGTCGTGGAGGAAAACAAGCTAATTCAACTAAGGCTCAAGCAAATCTATCTGAATCAATGGAGTCATCCCATGACACAACCTCAGCTGAAATGCTTTCTCATGAAATCCAGCATCTCAAGCATCTTCTATCTCAGCTAGACTCCACCAATGCCACCCCCAATTTTGTGAAATTAGGTACTGCTTTTATTGCTTCTCTTGACTCATGGATTATTGATTCTGGTGCGAACAGACAGATGAAAGGCTCTTCTAAAGGCTTTCTTAACTACTCTCCATGCTTAAAACGGGATAGTGTCAGTGTAGCTAAAGGATCTTTAACCCCTATTTCTGAAACACGTTCTATTGCTTGTACTCCGAATATTAAACTGTCTTCTGTTCTTCATGTTCCCAAATTTCCTGTCAATCTTTTATCTGTCAATGCCATCACCAAATCTCTAAATTGTAAAATTGAATCTTTTCCTGATCATTGTGTTTTTCAGGATTTTCAAACGGGAAGGATTGGCAATGATAAGAGTGCGTGATGGATTATATATGGTGGAAGCAAGTCTAGAATCAGATCCATGTCAAGCACTTTTTGGCGAATACAAGGATGTCAACTAGGAAATAATACAATGGCATAGGTGGTTAGGGCATCCATCCTTTTTTGTCTTAGAAAAATTATGTCCTAGTTTGTTTTCAAAATCTAAATTTAGCTCTTTGTTTTGTGATGCTTGTGAGTTTGCTAAGCATACTATAAATTCTTACCCTTTAAGTAATAATAAAAGCATTGTTCCTTTTATAACTGTACACTCTAATGTTTAGGAGCCCACTCAAACGGTTTCTTTGTCTGGGAATCGATGGTTTGTTACTTTCATTGATTGTTGAATCAAAATGACTTGGGTATATTTAATAAAAACAAAAGGTGATGTTTTTTCTTGCTTTCAATCTTTTCATAAAATGATTAGCACTCAATTTGATGCTAAGATTAGAGTTTTACGAACTGATAATGGCAAAGAATACATGAATGGTAGATTTGGTGCTTATTTGGAGTCACATGGAATTATTTATGAAACTAGTTATCCTTATACTAGTTCTCAGAATGGGGTCACTGAAAGGAAAAAATAGGCATCTTCTGGAGGTTGCTAGATCTCTTATGTTTACAATGAATCTTCCAAAGATCTATTGGGGGGATGCAATCTTAGTCGCAGCCTGCTAGTCAATAGAATGCCTCTAAAAACTCTCAACTTTAAGAGCCCTTTAGAAATCTTGAAAGGAAAAAATGATTAGACTATTCCTCCAAAGGTTTTTAGGGGTGTATGTTTTGTCCACACGAAGAATGTTGGGAAACTAGATCCTAGAGCCCTTAGATGAGTGTTCGTCGGGTATTCTCCAAATCAAAAGGGATATAAGTGTTATCATCCTCCATCCAAAAAGTATTATGTTAGCATGAATGTTACTTTTTGGGAATCTAGACCTTATTTTAACTCCAATAAATCACCTCTTCAAGGGGGAGAATACTGAAGGAGAAAAAGTGATGCCTAGTCCTATAACCCTTAATGATCTTACTCCTGGTGAGAGTTCTATCGAAGAAAGAGTTCAAGGGGATATTATTGTAGAACAGGAAGGGATTGATGAGGTTCAAGGGGAGACAATGTTCTAGGGGAGAATATTGTTGGACGTTTAGATAAACCTGTTTTGTTGAAATATTTGAGGAAAAACAGGACTGAAAAAGCCATCATTCAACCTAACACTACAAGAATCCTTTTCATTTGGTGAGTTATTTTTTAATTCTGCTCCTGATTTGAATTTACCCATTGCTCAAAGAAAGGAGGTTAGGTCATGTACCCAACATTCTATCTCTAACTTTGTTTCCTATGATTCCTTGTGTCCTCCCCATAGAGGCTTTGCCTTGTCTATTTCTTCTGTGTCTACTCCATAGGATTGGAGAGAAATTCTCTCAAAGATCCTAAATGGAAAGAAGCCATGGTAGAAGAAATAAAAGCTCTTGCTAAAAATGAAACTTAGGAATTAGTTACTCCTCCAGGCAAGAAGTTGGTTGGCTGCAAGTGAGCATTTATAATAAAGCACAAAGCTGATATCTCAATTGAAAGGTTCAAAGCCAAATTGGTAGCTAAAGGATTCACTTAGACTTATGGAGTGGATTACCGAGAGACTTTTGCACCTGTTGCCAAAAGGAACACGATCAGAATCTTGTTATCCTGTGCTGCTAATTTTGATTGGGAATTGCAGCAATTTGATGTTAAAAATGCATTTATACATGGGGATCTAGAAGAGGAAGTCTACATGGAAATTCCACATGGGTTTGATAATGAAAAAACTCAAGGAAAGGTGCACAGGTTGAAAAATGCATTTGTGTGGACTAAAACAGTCTCCTAAAGCTTGGTTTGATAGATTCAACAAAGACATGATCTCTTTCAACTATCAACAAAGCAATGTTGATGCTGATCATACTCTCTTTATAAGACATCAGAAAGATAAGATCACTCTTCTCATCATTTATGTTGATGACATAGTAGTGGTAGGAGATGATAAAGAGGAGATGGCTCGCTAAAGAAGCTCTTGGCCCAGGAGTTCGAAATCAAGGAACTTGGGAAGCTACAGTATTTCATGGGAATTAAAGTTGCTAGATCAACCAAAGAAATCTTTATTTCTCAAAGAAAATATATTCTGGATCTTTTGGATGAGACTGGCATGCTAGGATGCAAACCGGCAGAATCACCCATTGAAAGCAACCACAAGCTACAAGTAGGGGGTCGAAGAGACAGTCGATAAAGAGAGATATCAAAGACTGGTTGGAAGACTCATTTATCTATCACACACAAGACTAGACATCACATATGCAGTTAGCTTGGTTAACTAATTAATGCATGATCCCCGAGAAATTTATAGGCATGCTGTTTTTTGCATTTTGCATTATTTAAAGTCTACTCTTGGAAAGGGTCTTCTTTTCTCAAAACATGTTCTCCTCCGAATAGAAGCTTTTGCAAATGCAAATTGGGTTGAATCTCCTGATGATAGGAAATCTACATCTGGGTCTTGCACTCTTGTAGCAAGAAACTTAGTCACTTGGAGAAGCAAAAAACAAAGTGTAGTTGCTAGATCAAGTGCGGAAGCTAAATACAAAGCTATGGCTCATGGAGTCTGTGAGCTTTTATGGCTGCAAAAGTTACTAGAAGAATTAAGATTGTCTAACAGAGACGAACTCTCCTTGTATTGTGATAACAAGGCAACTATTAGTCTAACCTATAATCCAGTTCAGCATGACCAAACAAAGCACATTATGATTGATCGAAACTTCATCAAAGTTAAATTGACAAATGGCATCTTCAGTTTATTTCATGTGGGTTCAGATAAACAGCTAGCTTATGTGTTTACAAAAGGACTCAACAATTGATACTTTCATATTTTGATTTGCAGGTTGGGAATGTGTGATATCTTTGCACCAACTTGAGGGTGAGTACTGATTATATTGATCTGTTACCTTATTAGATGATTCTATAATCATATTTCTGACTCTCGTAATTATAGTAGGCTAGCTATACACTTCCAAATCAATCTTAGGAAATTTGTATAAATACCCTTGTACTTTGGTTATTTTCATACAATAGAGATAAGAAATAATCTCTCTTTCTCAAAATCTACAATTTCCAATATTTAATCACTCAGATTTAGTTTTGTTTTAATAGAATCAAGATCTTTGAATGAACTTTAGCCAAATATCTGCCATGGCGACCAAATTCTCTTGAATTTAGTTTAATAATCATAGATCGCCAACAGAACACCTATACTTGGATGGCAAAAGATTTTGATTAATTAAATATAGTTACAATTGGGCAATTTCAGTTACAAAATTAAGTTCACTTAAATCCAGCAATAAATTCAATGATCATAATTGAAATTAAAAACTATTTGTAGCCCAATTCTACAAAAGATGAATAAAAGAAAGTTATGGTGGAAGTTCAAATTCTATGAGTTACTTCACATGTTCTATTTCAAGTGCGCATAGTCCTTTCAAAAAAAAAAATCAAGAAAGCATTATTCGTTTATTTTTCAAATTTACCCTTTCTTTCTTGGTATATCCACTGCACTTATATCTCTCTTATCAAATTTCTATATCTTAATCATTAAGGGAAAAGATAGAAAGGCAATTTAGTCCATTATAAGTAACTTTTTTATATAGAATTGATATTATCTAATCATTTCCTTAATCCTTGTGCAAAAACTTTAACTAGTTCTTTGGAATGGAGCAAAACTATTAGGGTCTATCTATGTAGTGTCAATAAAGATGACCACTAAATTCAAGAGCCCCCCTACCGATGAAACTAGAAAAGCTTGGCTTAGAGATGATACATATTTATTCTTGCAAACTAGGAACTCAATTGATAGTGCAATTATTGCTCTGATTAATCATTGTGAATTTGTTAAGGAATTAATGGTTTATCTGGAGTTCTTGTATTCTGGCCAGGGAAATGTATCTCATATTTATGAGATTTGCAAAGCCTTCTATCGTGCTGAGCAGGCTAAATCACTCGCTGCTTATTTTATGGACTTAAAGAAGACATATGAGAAGCTGAATGTACTTTTGCCCTTCAGTACTGACATTAAGGTGCAACAACCTCAAAGAGAGCAAATGGCAATAATGAGCTATCTGGCTGGTCTTCCCTCTAAATTTGAGACAGCCAAATCTCAAACTCTGTCAAGTCCAGAAATCACTTCTCTTCAGGAAGTCTTCAACAGGCTGTTACGAACCGAGAACACTCCATCTAATCAGCAAATCAATATCCTAATTGCAAAAGGAGGAGGTGGGGAGCAATGTTGGAAGAAAAAGCAATAATAGGGGAGGGAATAAAATTGCTAACAGTGATTCAAGCAATGTTTTCTGCTACTACTGCAAGGAACCTAGTCATACAAAGCATTATCAAAAGAAATTGGACCAGTAGTATTGCTGCTGCCTGCTGCTTCCAGCTCACCTTTGAGAAAACTATCACTCAAAAAAAATAAAATAAAATTGCTAAGTTCTCTCGATTCCTTAGAAGAACCTAGTCCAGTCACTACTCTTCCTAAGACAGGTAAAACAAGCCTT
>CANXYI011301239.1:0-13534 GCA_948208565.1 Hura crepitans | reverse complement strand
TTCATAAAACGTGTCAACTGAGCAGCCCAAAAATTTCCATTTTTAGCTGTAATTGTGGGCAATTTTAAAAATTCATTTGCACCTACAAAAATCATTATGTTTATTCTAAAAATCCTCAATTAGGCATATTTATAGGCCTGTAAAATTTCATATCAAAATTACATCGGCAAGTCAGTTAACTAATTACATATAAAATTGAGAAATTTAAAAAAATTACTGAATAACCTCAAAAAATTAAAATTCCTTCACTAACAGATAAATAGGAATTTTTAACCTTCAGGGTATGATATTTTCATGTCTATCTGGGCATATCCCAGGTCATTCTAAGCCCAAGTCCATCTAAAGCTACAATCCACTAGATTATAGCCTAAAATGAATTATTAGTGCTATTAAAATTTTAAATTCATTTATTTTTTTCCATTTTTTGGCCTTCCAAAGTTTCATGACTAGCACACCCCTTTCGAGCCCTACGAAGGTGCCCCAACTCCCTAAGAACACTATTGGAGTCCTAGAGGTATATTCATAAAGCCCTAATTTACAAGCATTACATAAATCCCCAATATGTACATTGCTTCACCATGGACATTCATATAGATTTTTGAGATAAAAAAATTTTAACTAATTGTAATACAGAGACATCATTTCCCATGATTAATATGTCATCCATATATAATACTAGGAAAATAACTACACTCTCACTAATATTCTTATAAACACATTGCTCATCTAGATTTTGTGAGAAATGAAACTTATTAATTATCTCATCAAATCCAATGTTCTAGCTCCTAGAAGCTTGCTTTAGTCCATAAATGGACTTCTAAAGCTTGCATAACTTCTTTTCATCTATGGATATAAATCCCTATGGTTATGTCATATACACCTCCTATAATAGGTTTCCATTAAGGAAATCTATCTTTATATCCATTTTCCTTATCTCATTACCATATTGAGTAGTAATATCAAGAAGAATCATAATGGATTTAACCATAGCTACTAGTGAAAAAGTCAATTCTTTGCCTTTGATAATAATCCCTTGCAACTAACCTTGCTTTATGGGTAACAACCTTACCCTTCATTTTTGTCCTCTTCTTGATGATCCAATTGCACCCAATGGTTTAATCCCTTTAGGTGCATCAACAAAAGTCCATACTTGGTTGTCATATATGGAATCCATTTCAGATTGCATGGCCTTTAACCATAATTCTAATTTCAAACTCTTCAGAATCTCCTCATTTAAGCGTTTAGCCTCTTCTACTATGGTTAAATTACCATTTTTATCTATAAGAAATCCATATTCCTCAGTAGTAGAATGAACTTTAGTAGAATGTCTAGGAATTTGTGTTTCCATAGGTTTTGCTATTACATCATCACTATAGGTAATAGACTTTAGATCAATTAATGGATCTACTTATATTCATTGGTTATGAACTTTATCAAGTTTTATTCTACTTACACTATCTTCCCTTAAGAGGAACTCTTTCTCTAAGAAGATAGCATTCTTTGAAACAAACACATTTTTGTTTAAATGCATTATAGAAATAATATCTAAGTGATTCCTTTGGATATCCCACAAATAATCACTTGTCAAATTTAGCATTAAGCTTATTTGACACAATTTATTTCACAGAGGCAAGGTAACACCACATTGTCAAATGTGAATGAATTGGATTATTGTTACATTATATTTCGTATGGTGTAACATCAACTGATTTTGATGGAACTCTAGTAGGAGATAAATAACAATTTCTAATGCATAGCCCAAAATTGATCTAGGTGACTCTATAAAGCACATCATAGATCGAACAATATCCAATAGGGTTCTATTTCTCTTTTTAGAAAGATTATTATGTTGTAGTGTATATAGAGTAGTCTACTAAGACAATATACCATTATCCCTTAGATAACTTTGACATTAATGGCTTAAGTATTCTCAACCTCAATCATATTAAAGTGTTTTAATACTTTTGCCAAGCTCTTTCTCAACTTAACATTTGAATTCTTTAAACTTTTTATAGGCTTCAAATTTGTACTTCATCTGGTACATACACCCATATCTAGTGTAATCACCGATAAAGGTAATAAAGTAGAAAAGCCCACCTCCTACATGTGTGGTCATAGATCCATAATCATCTATATGTAGAAGGTCTAAAAGCTTACTTACACATTCATCTTTTCCACTATAAGGTGTCTTTGTCATTTTGCCAAATAAACATGACTTACATTTGTCAATTGATTCATAATCAAATTAACCTAGTTCATAAGATTTGCCTAAATTACACATGAGTTTTTCATTTATATAACCTAAACAATAGTGCCACGAAAAGATTATTTTTGGTTATCCACCTTTTGTCTCTTGCTATTAATATTATAAAGCTCCTTTTGATTATTGAAAACATAAATTCCATTAATATTAGATCCAAAATAATGTAAAACATTGTCTTTATAAATTGAACAACCATTGCTCTTATTAATGTTAATATCAAAATCTTGTTTAGTATGATAAGATAAAGAAATAATGTTCTTATTCAAAGAAAGAACAAAATAACAATTATTAAGTTCTAATACTAGACTCGAAGGTAAGTATAAATGATATATTCCTGTATCTAATGCTGTAACTCTTGCTCTATTTGCCACTCATAGGTCTATATCATCTTTGTTTAGCCTCTTATTACTCTTGAGTCCCTACATATCAAGAAATAAATTAAAACCACAACCCTTTATCTTGTAACCAGGTAATGATTAAAAATCTTGATTTTATGAATAGTGCCTTCTCAGACATAAATAGTATATCCCGAGTCATCGAGTCACACTAATGTGATTAAAGGGGGTACTAGTCATAAAACATTAAGGGGTAAAACGTTGATGAAAATGATGTAATTAGCATTTCTTATTGACCAATAAATTATTTTATGATGATATCTAGAGTGGTCTTAGTTCACACCGTGTTGAGAAATGCTTGAGACATACCCGGAATGACCTAAAAATAGAATACCTAAAGGTTAAAAATTCTAAATGATCAAATACTAAAAGAATTGGAATTTTCTAAGGTTGATTGATATTTAAACAAAATTTCTTAATTACACGACTAAATAGTTAATCGAGATCCCTTTAGAATTTGGGCTCAAGATTTTAGAGGTCCCTTAATTGAAAGATTCATTAATTTTTGGGATTGAACGCATGATTTTTAGAGACTCTTAGAAATTATTTTATGTTTTTGAAGTTTAAAACATAAATAGGATTAATTGGGGCCATCCGATAGCTATGTGGCATGATATGGTCCATTTATCATAATAATATTAGTGAGATTGAGTGTGTGTATGTTTATGGTAGCTATATGCACTCATCTTCTCCTCCAAATCCTTAGAAAGCTGATGCCACACCTAGCACTTTCTCTCATCCCTTATTTTTTTCTATTTTCAACTAAAACACATTGAATTCCTTCGAATATTATATGGAAATTATTCCTTACAATGTCTATAACCTAATTCTACCTTTAATTTTATGAAAATAGAGTACTTAAGGTGGAAATTGAGCTTTAATGATTTAGGATTTTAAAACCATAAATCACACTGAGCCCCGAATTGAATCTCGATTATATTTATAGGTAATTGTAAACACTTTAGATTATGACTATACTTTTACTTTTGAATTTGGAGTTGTAGATATTTTTGTATGAATTTTTTTAATTATTAAGGTATTATGGAATTTGTAAAAATTGGCTTTGAATTAGAATCGAGGTGAATGAAAGCTATAGAATCAAACATGAGACATTATAAAATATCTTTGTAAGTGTAGTTAATTAATTATGCAACATTTTATTTAATTTCATGAAATTAAACTATAAAAACTAATTTGGATTTAATTACATTATGTGTATATGTGTATGCCATGCAAGATTTTGTGTATGTGTTAGCTTGTGTGAGTGATAATATAATGATATGAGTGGAAAAGAGATGGCAAAATAATAATTAATTTGTATGTGTTTGTAACACTTGTGCATCAAGGCTCTATGAATAGTATGGTTCCGATAACTTGCATGAAAACCAAGGTAGTTACACTAGTTATGAAACTTTGAGGGGCTTTAGATTGATGAAAAATGGAAAATTTAAAAATTTAATTGAACCAATAATTCATTTCGGACTGTAAACTATAGATCTATGGGGTTAAACTGAGTTTAACCGGTAATGACTTAAGAAGTGCCTAGATGGACCCAAAAATGTCATACCCTGAAGGTAAAAAAATTCCCATGAGTCCATTAGTGAAGGAATTTTTGAATTCTGAGGTCATTTGTAATTTCTCATATTTTTTAGATTAGCACGTAAATCAAGGCAATTTGTAAACTGCCTTATCGATGGAATTTTGCCACAAAATATTATGAGCATGTAAATGAAAATAAATGAGGAATTTTAAAATAAATAGCATAATTTTTTGAGGTCCTTATGATTTTTAATAATTTTCTTAGATTTCTACCAAAATCTAGCCATTTTGGGATAACTCGGGTTGTCGTGGGACCCACCCATGTCATGTCAGTAGCTCTAGGATATTACATGTGTCAAATAAATGGTACCAAGTGGCAAAATCCACTCACAACCTCAATAATTTCTTTCTTCTTTCTTGTTAGATGTCGACGCCACTCTTGAAGAAAATTCCCTCTTTTTATATCATTTTTAAGCTTTTTCCTCCATTAATAAGCACTAAAATTCACCATTACATGTTAAGGAATTAATAGAAAGAGAATTGGAAAAACAAAGAAGCTCAAAAATTCAAAAAAAAAGTGATGAAAGAGAGAGAGGTCAGAAAATTCCAACAAAGGGAAATCAAGTTTAGAGGTGAGTTTCTCTTGGCTTTTTATGATTTTTCCTAAGTGGATTTAGAGTACCTAGTAATGGCTATGTAGTTGGAATTTTAATTTGAGGTTGTTTATGAATTTTGAGGGATTTTAAGTGGGTATTGGCTTAAAGATTAGGGCTGATTTTCGTGTAGTTAAGGGCTAGAAATTTATGAGTTTTTCAAGGCTTGGAGTGGTGGAATTTCATCTCTTGTAAGCCAAGGTAAGTGAATTCAATACATTTAATTCATGCCTCAAAATTTTTGTGGGTTGTATGTAAAAAATGTATAAGGAAAAGCTAGCTAAGTTAACCATAAGGTGTAGTCAAAATAAATTGTTGATGTATATAACTTAATGGAATGGTGAAGGAGTGTACGTGTTGTTGGTTGATGAAAAAGAAGTGGTATGATGCTAGAACTATATTTGATCAAGAGATATTTTGGAAGGGTAAGTGTGTAAATATGTCCTTTGTATTAGGATATGTTAGAATTGGTTAGGGTTGTGTTGATTGAAGTATGATTGTGATGAGTTCTTTGATTAGATATGACCTTGTGCAAGTGTAGGTGTAGGAGTGTGTGTTTTAGTGTTGACCAAGAGGTTGTTTAAGAATTTTGCTAATTGAGTGGCATGTAAGTGCAATAATTTGCATGGTTTATAACTTAGTTTTAAAGCAATGGTAGATTGTCATATAGGGTTGCTTGATGAATGCTTATGTGTAAATGTACTCGCTATGGTCGAGACCTATATTAAGGGCATGCTAGCTCAAATGGCTTAGTAATAAAGTTATGTATAAGTAAATATGCTTATGTTATGAAGGAAGGCATAAACATGTGATGGTAATTAGGTGAATGTATAATTAAGGACATTAACAAGCTATGGCCAAAAGCTAGGCCTATGGAATTGGCATAAGAATTATGGTAATGTACACTAAACTTATGCATGTAATAGGCACCATAAAATGTATCTTTTTGTGTTATAATTAGCTTGGTATGATTTGAATAAATATGTGAGATTGGTATTGCATGAATGTATGTAAAGAATGAATATTAATGATTGTAAAAACACTTAGTATATAGACTTGAAATGTGGCCTAAAATGAGACATAACTTTGAACTAAGTGTGAACTTAGGAGTGGCATAAATAGTGGCCTAAATATGTGCCTAAAATAGCTATTATAATGTGATTACATAAAGTGTCATGTATGCCTATTATTTGACCTTCTAAGTTGCCTAATTGATGTTGACTTTAGGCCTATAGAAAGTATAAATTTATTGGTGAAAACTGCACTAAAAAAGGCTAAGAAATGGTCCAAGAAAGGACTATCGAAAACCATGTAAATGACTTATAACTTTCTAAATTGACCATTACGTAAACCAATAATTCACATTGATAGTAATTGGATGATAAATAGCAATTAAATGTGTAATGAAACTAGAGATGTTGAGAATTAAATTTTAGTTGTGGCAATACTTGAACATATTATTTAAAAAATGACCCGAAACTATCCAGTAGAGCCCATACCTAACTGGTATAAAAATCTGACTATCAAATAAAATTAATAACTATTTTTTTTAACTCAAGAATATTATAATAAGTTAATTAGTAAAGAAATAAACATAAATTAAGGTTAATGGCCAATTAGTTAGATACCCACTGGATGGGCTGACTAGTCAACATATGGATTAGCAGCTACTACACTATTTGATTTTCAAGTAGGGCCTATACTACAATCGAGGTTTTTTTTGGGGCCACTATACTAGCCTATTAGATAGACCATTATATGATTTTACTTAGTGCTATTTATATGATTATATTGGTGCAGCAGTGCAGGTTTAAAGGGGCCACTACACTAGTCTATTGGGCAAAATAGATTGTGTAATTAATTTGGATATGTGATTTGGGAGGTCTATGAACTGATCCCTATGATGTTTATCAGGTTGATGTAGCGGTCATGGTCCAAATTATGGATCACTGCACTATTTTAGTTCCCTCTAGGTCTAGTGTAATAAGGTGTCGTCTATCTAGTCTAACCTGTTAATTTAATAAAATAAGAAACATATAACTTAATGACAATCATATAAACTATATAGTACATAATTTAGAACAATTACCTGAATGGTTACTCAGTGTGCATAATCATGGCATTTTAGTAATTTGGACATATATGGCATTTATTAACCTGATAACCTAATTTTATAAATATTATCACTAATAATGGCAAGTATTAACAAGATATGTACATTTAAGTTATTATCTAAATGAATAATCATTAATTGTGCACAAGGGTATTTTGGTCATTTTGCACCCATACACTTTATTTAATGGCATGATAACCTAAATTTAATCATATTATCAATGTATGAATGGATATTCATTGTGACCTAATTTAAATGTTTGAATTCACTACTGAGTATATTATATACTTAGCATGCCGTTTTCAGTGCACAAGTAATTAGAATAGAGATATAGCCTCGTAGTACATGCAGTCAAGGTTTAAAGGACAATTTTGGTAAGGTTGTTAAGTGATTAGTATACAATTTTGCACTTAATGTACTTAGTTGGAGAAATGGGTGCCATGTAAATAAGGAACTTATAATATTTATATATAGATGTAGATTGTGTTCTATAATAAGTAAACTATTAGGCTTTGTGAATGTATGGCTTTATTTATTGGATGATTAATATGTGAGCCTAAGCCTTTAGATTTTATATTATCTGATTGTGGCCTAATGCCTGTGTTGATGAACTGATAGATAGATGATGCTAGGTTGTTTTTTTAGGGGACCAAGTGGGTCCATTAGATGCAATATAAATTTATTAAAGTTTTTTTAGAGTGTCAATTAATTTGGATAGTGACCCAAATAGTCATTATGCTATCGAATATTAAGAAAAATCTAAATAGCCATAACTGTCTATTTTTGGGCATAGATAGGTTGGCATGACCTTAAGTTGAGCTAAGAAAAAGACAAAACCAATTTTGGAGTTAAACTGAATCAAATAATAAAAATTGATAAAAGTTAAATGAATGAACCAAAAGGACAATTTTAAGATAGGTAACCTAGTGGGAAGTGCATGCTTATTGGGTTTCTTCAAGAATCCAGTAGGAGGTGTCACATTTGGTGGTATCAGAGCATAGGTTTAATGTTCCTAGGTAGAATACATGAGTGCAACTATCTAGGGTTAAATTCCTCTGAATTGTCAGACTATATGAGTCTAATAGTTTGTTTCTTTTATAGTAATAAATAACTTATCTAGTACCTGAAGGAGGGGCTGAGGAAGTAGCTAGTTTTGCACCCATAACTATATAGGAGGCAAGAAATACATTAGTACCTAAACCCAATGATGTTGCATAGTAGCCACAACCACAAGTGCTTAGCCAATAGCAGGTAGAAACATCTTTTAATCTATTATAGTAGATAGTGGATTTGCTCAGACACACTACTGCTGCTACTGTCCCATCTCCTCCTCCAACTCCAGCACTACCTCCACCACAAGTTGCTCCACAAAAAACCTATTTATAAAGGCTGAAGAAAATAGGACCTATAGATTTCCTAGGGAGGAAGGAAGATGATGCTACCAGGGCTGAGCACTGGCTAGACAGAACATTTAGGATTTAGAGCAGCTGAAATGTATAGAAGAAGAAATTTACTAATGTGCACTTATCTTCTTCAGGAAGAAGCTTATAGTTGGTAGAACACTATTAAGAGGGGAAAAGCATCTACAGACCTAACATAGGAGTTTTTCCATAAAGAGTTTAGAAAGAAATACATACTTGACTCATATAAAGATAAGAAGAGGAAGGAGTTTCTTGACCTAAAGCAAGGAAGGATGACTATATCAGAATATTAAAAAGATTGCACCAGGCTATTGAAATATGCTAAAGAATTTATTACCAATAAAGAAGAGAAATGTAAGAGATTTTTAACAGGGCTAAATGTAGAGTTGAGAATACAGATTGTAAACTCGAGAGAGAAAGATTTTGCAGTACTAGTGGCAATTGCATATGACATGGAAGAAATGATACAAGAGAAGAGGGATTTCTTTTAGAGAAAAAAACAGTTCATTGTGGGGCAGTTTAATGCAACCTCAGGTGATAACAAGAAGAGAAGAGAGGGATAGAATCAATTTCAGCCTGAACCCTAGTCTCGATTAAGATATCTAGGGTTGAGATAGGTATAGCCCTAGAGATCTAGACAAGCCTCTACAAGTAGACCTCAATTGCCTCCTTAAGCTAATAGTGCTCATAGTATAACATGTGATAGGAATAGACCCCTAACTTATTACACTTGTCAGAAGAGACATTAGGGGTAGTGTAGACTTGCCAAAAGAGGAGAGTGTTTTAATTGTGGTGCTAAAGACCATTATAGAAGAGAGTGTCTTCAGAGATAGCCAGAGGGTGCTCAGACTTAGGCATCTCTAGTTGCACCTCAGAATAGGGGTTAGAGGTAGAATAGAAGGGAGCAACCTAGTGCTAGTCAAGGTATAAGGTTTGAGGATTATGCTCTAGCCAGAGAGTATGTAGTGAGAGCCAAAGAAAAGGCTGTAGCACCATATGTCATAACTGGTACTTTTTATTTTTTTAATATTCTAATTTTTTCTTTGATAGAGCATGGTTCTACTCACTCTTATGTATATGCCACACATGCAAAAAAATAAGGGGTTAGAGGCTGAACATGTTGATATAGATATTAGAGTTAGTAATCTTGCAAGATAGAGTGTGACTATGAATAGGGTATATAAGCAGTGTCATCTAGTGATTCATGAACATCAATTTTTTGCTGATCTGATTGATCAACCATTCCATAAGTTTGATATGATACTAGAAATGGGTTAGCTAACTAAGCATCAGGCCATAATTAATTGTAGACATATGAAATTGACCATCCAGACTATAGAGGGACAGATAGTGATAGTGGATGCTGAGAGAATCCTTCTAAATAATCTTATGTTCACTATTATAGCACAGGCCTTCTTCAAAAAGGATGTGAAGCCTACTTAGCATATGCCATTAATACTAATACCTCTATCTCTAATATTGAACATATTCCAATTGTTTCTAAATTTTATGATGTATTTCCTGATGAGTTACTAGGTTTACCACATCAAAGAGAACTTGACTTTGAAATTGAGGTATATCCTAGTAGCACTCTTGTATCTATCTCTCCATACCATATAACACCTACTAAATTAAAAGAACTGAAAGTACATCTGCAGGATCTATTAGATAAGGGTTTCATCAGACCCAATGTATCTCCTTAGGGACCACCTGTGTTGTTTATAAAGAAGAAAGATGGGTCGCTCTAAATGTGTATTGATTACATACAACTGAATAAGGTGACTTTGAAAAGTAAATATCCTTTGCCCATAATAGATGACCTTTTTGATAAGTTAAGAGGTGCAGGTACCGGTTGAGAATCAGAGAGGTTGATATTCCTAAAATTGCTTTCAAAACCTAGTACGGGCACTATGAATTTTTGGTGATGCCGTTTTGGCTCACTAATGCTCCAATAGCCTTTATGGACCTAATGAATAGGGTTTTTCAGTCTTATCAAGACTATTTTATTGTGGTGTTCATATATGACATTCTAGTGTATTCTATAACCAAGAAAGAATATAAACAGCATCTCAGGGTTATGTTACAGACTCTGAGGGAGAAACAGTAATATGCAAAGCTCAGTAAATGTAAGTTTTAGCTAAGTGAAGTTACATTTCTTAGGCACATAGTTTCAACAAAAAGGGATCAGAGTTGACCCTAATAAAGTGAAGGCAATGTCAGAATGGGCCATCGAAGAATGTGATGAAAATAAAAGTTCTCTAGGATTAGTAGTGTATTATAAGAGAGTTGCGAAAGTTTTCCATCATTGCTACTCCTTTGACCAAATTGATAAAAAAGAATGTGAAATTTGAATGGGATGATAAATGTCAAGAAAGTTTTGAGAGATTGAACAACATGTTGACAGAAGCTCCTATCTTCATTCAACTTGAACAGGGTAAGGATTTCATAGTGTATAGTGATGCTTTACAGAATGATTTGGGATGTGTGTTTATGCAGGATGGAAAATTAGTAGCTTATGGTTCAAGGCAATTAAAGCCATATGAGAGAAACTATCCTACTCATGACTTGGAGCTAGCTGCTATTGTATTTGCTTTAAAAATATAGAGGCACTATCTGTATGGTGAAAAATTTTATATTTATATAAATCATAAAAGTTTATAATACCTCTTTACTCAAAAGGAATTGAATTTGAGAGAGAGAAGGTGGTTAGAATTGATAAACGATTATGACTATTTGGTTGACTATCACCCAAGAAAATGAATGTGGTAGCAGATGCTTTAAGTAGAAAATTCATATAACTCTGAAAGCTATGAACGCCAGACTATAGTATACTCTAGAAAATGCTATTCTAGCTGAGTTAAAGGTGAAACCTGATTTTTAACATTAAATTAAAGAGACTCAAATGAAATTTGAATAGTTGGTTTAGATGGTTAGTAAAGTCAAAGATGGGAAGGCCACAGGGTTTGAATTGATAAAAGATAGATGTCTATATTACTAGAATAGGTTATGTGTACCTAATACAAATGACCTGATGTTATAGATACTAAGAGAGGCACATAAAGCTCCTTATTCTATACATCCTGGGAGCATAAAAATGTATCTAGACTTGAAGTCACATTATCGGTGGCCAGGTATAAAAAGAGATGTAGCAGAATATATAGCAAGGTGTCTGACTTGTCAACAAGTGAAAGCTAAGAATTAGGTTCCTTCTAGATTGTTGCATCCTATCGCAATACTAGAATGGAGAGAGAAGGTGACAATAGATTTTGCGATGGGTTTACCTATGACTAAAGGTAAATCTAATGCTGTATAGGTGATTGTCGATAGATTGACAGCAATAGCTCACTTTATTTCAATCAGAATGGATTATTCTTTAGAAAAACTAGTTAGACTATATGTGGATGAAATAATCAGACATCATGGTATACTAATGACTATTATATGTAACAAAGATCATCATTTTACATTTAGATTTTGGAAGAAGTTGTAAAAAGCATTAGGCATAAGATTGGCCTATAGTACAACTTTTTATCCTCAAACTGATGGATAGTCACAAAAGGTAATATAGGTACTTGAGGATATGCTATGAGGTTGTGCAATTAAGTTTAAAAATAGTTAGGATTAGTACCTATCTTTGGCAGAGTTTGCTTACAATAATAACTATCAGTCTAATTTGGGAATGCCACCTTATAAAGCTCTATATGGTAGATGATGTAGAACTCTTCTGTGTTAGAGTGATGTTGGGAAAGTAAAATATTAGGTGTTGATCTAATTAGATATGTAGAGGAAAAAGTAAAAGTGATCAGAGAGAGATTAAAAGCTGCAATTGATAGGCATAAATCTTATGCTAATTTGAAATGGAGGGATATTAAATATGCAGTTGGTGAGCGAGTGTTTTTAAAGGCATCCTAGTGGAAGAAAGTATTGAGATTCAGGAAAAAGAGGAAATTAAGTACCAGGTTTATCGGACCCTATAAAATTATAAAAAGGGTTAGGCCACTAGCTTACAAGCTAGCATTATCACCTGAGCTACAATATATATATGATATTTTACGTGTTTTAATGCTCAGGAGGTATAAATTATATCCTTCACATGTGATTGAAGTATAACCTAATTTAAGCAATGAAGAATAGATTGTGCAAATTTTTGCTCGTTAAGTGAAATGACTAAGGAACAAGTTCATACCACTTGTTAAAGTGTTATGGAGACATCATAACACTAAAGAGGCTACATGGGAGCCCAAGGAATAGATAAGGGCACATTATCCACACCTTTTTACTTTAGGTAATTTCGAGGATGAAATTTTCTTAAAAGGGGAAGAACTATAATGCCTATGCATCAAGACTCTGTGAACAGTGCCACTAGGTCTAGGAAATGTGTCCGAGGTGCTAAGTCACTTACACTAGAATCGAGGCTGTGAAATTGGTTATGAAACTTTGAGGGGCTTCAAATTGATGAAAAATGAAAAATTTTAAAATTTAGAAGAACTAATAATTCATTTCAAGCTCTAAACAATTGATTTGTGGGGTTAAACTAAATGGAGCGAGATTAACCCGAGATGGACTCAAAAATGTTGTACCCTAAAGGTAAAAACTTCTCCTAAGTCTATTGCTAAAGGAATTTTTGAATTTTGAGGTCATTTCTAATTTCTTATAATTTTTAAGGTTGGCATGTAAATCAAGACACCTGTAGACTACCCTATCGATGGAATTTTGCCCCTAAAATTTTGCAAGCATGTAAATGGGAATAAATGAGGAATTTTAAAACAAATGAAATAAATTTTTAAGGTCTCTATGATTTTTAATAATTTTCTAAAGTTTCTATCAAAATCAAGCTATTTCGAGATTGTTTAAGTGGTCGTGGGACCCATGCGTGTCATGTCAACAGCTCTAAGACATTACATCTGTCAAAGACATGGTACCAAGTGTCAAAATTCACTCACAACCTTAAGAATTTCTTTCTTCTTTCTTGTTCAATGCCGACGCCATTCCTAAAGAAAATTCCCCATTTTCATTTCATTTTTAAGCTTTTTCCTATATTGATGACCACTAAAATTCACTTTTACATGTTAGGGAATTAATAGAAAAAGAATTAGAGAAATAGGAAGCTCAAAAATTGAAGAAAAATCACTAAAGGGAGAGAGGTTAAA
>CANXYI011301108.1:0-10389 GCA_948208565.1 Hura crepitans | reverse complement strand
ATAGATATATATATATATATATTTATATATATATATATATTTATATATATATACATATACATGTTGTATTACTAGCATGGAGTCTCTATATATGTCGACTGTCTTTGCCCTTATCTGGGATAAAGTTTCAAGGCCATAGATGCTTGCTTCTTATTCAGCAATTTTGTTGGTGGCTTGGAATTCCAATTTCTTAGCAAAAAAACATCTTTTCATCTTCTAGATTGATGATCAACATGCCAGCACCTGCTTCTTTCTAATTTATTGCCCCTTCAAAGAATACTTTCCATCCTTATTGAGATATTGCCCCTAAGAGTTCATCTAGAGACTCGGATTCTTCCTCTTTACCCCTTATTAGTTATTGAGCTAGGAAGTCCAGCACTACTCAACCTTTGATTATTTAATTGGTTATGTGGGAAAAGTCAAATTCCTATAGTAACATAATCTATTGACCCATTTTACCTACTAGGGAAGGTGCAGTTTATAGATACCTTAGAGGATCATGCCTAGCTACTGATGTAGGTTTCTTCTACTGCAAGCTACATGATTAAGGATTTTCTTGGTTTAGGTAGTTTTAGGATAAGAGGTTTGGTTAGGTATTACTCAATGGCTTCAAAGCCTTTTTAACAATTATCATTCTATTCTCTTAGTTGTCTTTTTCATAGCTGCTTGAATATGGGTTCACAAACGGATGTGAGTTTGGCTATAAATTGATTGATGTACTGTAATTTTCCCAGGAATCCTCTAACCTCTTTTTTCTTTAAGGCATAGGCATCTCTAAGATTGCTTTCACCTTATCTGGATCCACTTTAATCCCATCCTTACTAACTATGAATTCTAAGAGCTTACCAAACGTGACTCCAAAGATGCATTTCTTAGGGTTTATTCTTATATTGAAGTGGGCCAATTTTTGGAAGAACTTTTCTAGTTCTTCGAAATGTCCTTGTCTTTCTATGAACTTTACCATCATGTCATCCATGTAAACTTCTTGTAATGCCCATAAAACAATATTTCATGAACAGTACCTCTGAGGCATGAATAGTAACTCCCAAGGAGCCAGGGCCCACTTTGATTGTTAAAAAGGGGAGTACTGGTCATAAAACTTTGATGAGCTAGAAAATGATGAAAATGAATTAATTAAAATTTTTAGCAAAACCAATAAATCATTTTGAACTAAGAACGAGTGAATAGTGACCTTAAATGAGTTTGTGCTGGGACAGTTCCGGGATGTGTTTGATGGACCTAAAAATACCATACCCTAAAGCTCAAAAATTCTAGTGAGTTCATTGGTGAAGGAATTTTAATATTCTGAAGTCATTTGATATTTATTTAGAATTTTTAAATTTTATGAGTGAATAGTAACCATTGTTGTCATTAGAGCTTTGACCTAAAATTTTATGGGGCTCTTAATGGGCATTATTGAGGATTTTTGGCACTAAAATCATGATTTTTGGAGGTCTAGAAAAATTATTTAAAAATTTCAAAATGTAAAAGAAAATGGGATTAATATGGGCTATTAGATCACCACGTGTCATGATCTAAACCATCCACACTCTTAAAATAAAAGCCTCCACACATGTGAGGTTGTCACATGTGTAAGGGAGTCATCTTCCTCCACTTCCCCTTAAAGCTAGCGCCATTCTCAAGAGAAGCCTTTACCATTTTTTTCCCTTTTCTCTCTCTTCACACACCTAAACTCATCCATTTTTATATGGTTCTTGACCTTTATGATCCCTTAAAGCCTCTCCAAGTGACAAAATTGAGAAAGAGAGGCTAAAAAGTGAGATTTTGAGATAGGGTAACTAGTGCCATTTTTTAGTGGCAAGGAAGAACCCTTGAAGAAAAGAGCTAATTGAGGCCTTAGATTGGTGGAAAAATGGTGTTCTCATACCCTAGGTATGTAAATTTAATGTAATTGATGTGTGCCATGATGTGGGTGTATGTATGTGTGCATGTGAGTGTGTATGGAAATGCTGGATTATGTGTATATATGCATGTTTGATGGAAATTGATTATATGACTATGTTAACATAATGGAATAAAGCTTATGTGCATGATTCATATGGAAAAATGCATGTGCATGTGTGTGTTCTTGTAGTGGCTAAATGGTGGGTATGATGGCCATGTAATGTACATGTGTGTATGGCATGGATGGGAAATGCACTTAAGCTAGAAATTGGACTCATAAAATGCTTATGATATGAAATTGAGGAAAGGAAATAATGTATGGTAGATATATGTGGTAAATGGTAAAATGATTTAATATGTGTTATATATGTGAGGTGTATTAAATTGAGAAAATGATGGCATAGAAGCATGGCATGATATGAATAAGCAATGACATAGATAATGATATTAATGTATGGAAAAGTGGGTGATGTTAATGTGAAATGTTATGGCTTTTGGAATGAGTAGTTTAGTAATGATGGCATGAGAATGGAATCATAAAAATGACCAAATGAATAGTGATCAACTCATAGAATGACTCGTAATTAGAAAAAATGTGATTATGTGTGAATGTGCACCTTTGTGTGAGAATGTGATGACTGTATGATTATTAAAGAATGACTTATAACTATGTGAATAAAATTAACAATAGTAAGTGGCCTATATCAGTAAGACACCCATTGGATGGGTTGACTAGTTGTGACACCCCTTACTGGATTCCCAAATAAACCCAATAAGCGGTGCACTTCCCACTAGGTCACCCATCTTGAAATTTCTCCCATGTTCATTCATTTAACTTTTACTTATTTTGTAATATTTAGTTCTATCTGATGCCAAATTTATTCCTACCTATCCTTATACATTACTTAGGGTCACACCATATTATTATTGCCAATATTGGTCAATTTGAGGTCAATAAGGTTTTTCCTAAAATCCAGCAGCATAACGGCTATCTGGGTCACTATCCAAAAATTTGAACCTGTAAAAAAAAACTTCTATAACACATTCTCATATCTCCTGGACTCTTCTCATGCCCCAGGTATCAACCTAAAATTGTCATTCTATTAAACATCAATAAAGGCCTCAAGCCACAGTTAAGAAAAATCACAAATTAGAGCCTCAGGCTCATATATCATCAATAAAAGCCATACATTCTCAAAAAGATTGATAACTTGCTTATTACAACATAGATTGTACCTATATAATTACATTACATGTCTTTTATATACATAACACTTATTTCCCACCTAAGTACATAGAGTGCAAAACTATACAAAATTTACAATTCAACATTTTATTATTTATCCTTTGAACTTGGCTACTCGCTTCACAAGGCTACATCTCTATTTTGGGTACCTGCACACCAAAATAGGTACACAGAGTATAATATACTCAGTGGTGAATTCAAGCATTTAAAACATGTTTGGTAGTTTGTCCATGCATATATAGTCATAATATTAATTTATTCTAGTTATTAGGTTCAATTTAAAATAATTATGTGCGAAATTACCAAATTACCCTTTTACTAGTTCATGTTAATAAATCATTCATTTAATCATTATAACCTAAGAAAATCATAGTTCTAAATCATTATTATTAAATATAGTATACATAATCTTTACTAATCAAGCCAATGAGTACTGCACATGTAAAATTACCAAAATACCTCTAGGTACACATTCTGCAGTATTATTCAGGTAATCATGCTTAATTATGCATTTTAAAACTTATTACTTTTAGTTTAATTTATATGGCTTGACTAGAAACATGACATTGACACACATTAGACCTAAAGGGAATAAAAAAAAGTGCAGTGACCCACATTCTGGATCCTGACCGTAGCACCGGCCTGATTGAGTCATAGCACCTAAGGTACAGATAACATGATGTGGTTTGTCTAATAGACTAATATAATAGCCCTCTGGGACCTTGGCCATAGTACCAGCCTAATTAAGGATTAGTGATGGCATAATTGGGTTTGCCTAGCAGACTGGTTTGTCTAATAGACTAGTGCAGTGGCCCTTCGGGACCTATGATGCTACATCGGCAAAATTAAGTAACTAGCATTAAGTGGCAAAGATAGACAATAGTCTATCCAACAAACTAGTACAGTGGCCCTAATGTGGACTAAGGATGTTGTACCGACCATGCTTGAAAATTAGACAGTGTAGCAATTGCTAAAATCCCTAAGTTAACCAGTTAACCCACGAGTGGGTGTCTAACTAATGGGCCATGTAAATCAATTTATGTTCATTTCTTCACAAGTTAACTTCTTATAATATTTAAGAATGAAAAATAGTTACTTATAAATTTTATTATACAGTTTAATTTTAGCCGGGTCTAGTACAGCTATAATTAGGCTGTACCGTGTAGATTCTCAATAGTATTTTCAAGTATTTGAATTGCCAAAAAAATTAAAGTCTTTTCTACTTGAATTTATTCCATAGTTATTTCTCAAATATTTACCATTTACTATCCAATGGTATTTTTGATTCAGGTAATGGTCCAACTGAATAGTTATAGGCCATTTCGTCAAGTTTTCAATAGCATTTTCTAAGTTCACTTCTCAACATTTTTCAGTGTAGTTTCATCATTATTTCCATAGTGTTCATAGGCCCTAAGCCATATAATCCCTAGGATATTTACAAGGCCAAAACATAGGCTCAAATGCCATTACACTTAATCATAAACCATAGCCCTTAAAGGCACATATTGTAGGCACATTATTTAATCACAAGTTATAGCCCTTAAAGTCACATTATAAACCAATTTCAAGTCTCATTTTCAAGCCATCTTACATGCTACTTCTTAGTCACATTTCATGCCATTTTAATTATGTACATTAAACTAGTTTTATGCCAACCAATTTAGACTAAACAAGCTCACATTATTATGCCATATCATATATAAACATTTCACACATGTTATCAACAATTTCATGCTAGTGCCAATAGTTTAACTCTCGGGTATAGATATCTATTGGCCTTGACCATGCATTTTTATGGTGTTTATCACAAATCCCCCCTTTTATCCATAGCCTAAACACATACATACATATACATGAAAAGTTCCATGCCAATTTAGGTAACATACCAAACCATTCTTTTCTATAAAATAAGTCCATTTCCATGCTAACTTAAGTGAAATAGCCAAAGCATATTTCTTGGCCAATGCTTAAATCACAATCACAAACACTTTAATCAAGCCATTTACATGCCAAGACAACTAGCTACACATACACAACCTATAACCATATACCATAGGCAATAACTAACACTTGCTATCACAAAATTAGCAACTAACCAAACCCTTACCCATGCTAAAGCTCTTAGCTAGCAAACCATCCACACACGACAAGCTATAACTTCTATCAAGCAGCACTTAATTTAATGCCATTTTAGTTATTATATCTAAGGGATTCACTCAAGGTTTGAAGTGCCATTAATTAACACTAGATTAAACAATTGTAGAACATATTTCCAGCCTTCTAAAGGTTAAAAGACATGAAGAAAATGCTAGAATTCACTTACTTTTTAAGAAGAAACACTTGAAACTCCTATTGCACAAGCTATTTAGCCCTTCCACAGTGACTTCTCCACTTTTCTTCAAGCTTTTCCTTGCCTTAATTTACCTTAAACACAATTCACACATATCCCTATAGATGTTAGACACCCTAAATACCCTTTTCTAGCCAAGAAAACTTAAGAGAACCTAAAGGAAAGACAAGGAACTCACTTCAAACAACCTTATTGGATAGTTTCTGTCTAATAAACTTTGAGGAATTTTAATGAACTCTTGGAGACTCCTTTTGCTTTGTTGTTTCTTCCCTCTGGTCTATAACACACCAAATTGAATTTTGAAAGTGAGATGTTTTAGAATTGGATGGTGGAAGAAGATGAAAATACTCTCCCTTCCTTTAAATGGCATTGACTTCTAGACAGTAAGGGAAGGAAATTTTTCTTCTTTTATTTAGTGGAATTGTCCACTTATCAAAATAAATTTCCACTTAGCATAGGCCTTAAGCCAATTGGCATGGTATGTGTGGGTCCCGTAACCACCCGAACTATCCCGAAATGGCTCCATTTTGACAAAACTTTAGAAATTCATTAAAATTTACATAGACCTCAAAAAATTACACCATTTATTTTAAAATTCATATTTTAATGCCCTCTACATGCTCATAAATTTTTACGGCCAAATTCCATTGATAGGATAGCTTTCAGACTACCTCGATTTTCATGGCAACCTAAAAAATTATAAGAATTTGTAAATGACCTCAGAATTCAAAAATTCTTTCACTAATGAACTTAGTGGAATTTTTAAGCTTTAAGGTTCAATATTTTTTGGTCCGCTTGTGCACATCCCGAGTCATTCTTGGCTTATAAAATTTTTATTGCACATATCAATAACTTACAGTCTGAAATGAATTATTGGTTCTGCTAATTTTTTAAAATTTAGCACTTTTATCAATTTAAAGCCCCTTGAAGTTTCATGACCAATGTCACTGCCTCAGTTTATGTACAAGTGACTTGGCACCCTAAGCACACTTTTTAAACCTAATGGCACTATTCACGAAGCCTCGAAACACAAGCATTATAGTTTTTCCCCTTTTAAGAAAATTTTGTCCTCAAAATTACTTGAAGTAAATAAATGTGGATATTGAGCCTTCATCTATTCTTCTAGCTCCTAGGTAGCTTCTTTAGTATTATATTGCCTTTATAGAACTTTAACCAGTGGTATGGATGTATTCCTCAGTTGTTTTACTTTACAAGCTAAAATCTGAATTGGTTCCTCTTCATAACTTAGATCAGGCTATACTTCAATATCTAACATCGGAATCACATGTGATAGATCCGATCTATACCTTCTGAGCATAAAAACTTAGAAAACATTGTGTATCTATTGTAGCTCAGGTGGTAATGCTAGCCTATATGCTAAAGGTTTGACCCTCTGTATAATCTCATAAGGTTCGATAAATTTGGGACTCAATTTCCCTTTTTTTCCCGAATCTCAATACCTTCTTCCATAGAGAAACCTTCAGGAACACTTTTTCACCAACTGCATAATCAATATCTCTTCATTTCAAGTTAGCATATGATTTTTGCCTATCGACTGTTGCTTTCAACCTTTCCCTAATCACCTTCACTTTTTCCTCAGCATCTCTAATTAAATCCACACCAAAAATCTTACTTTCTCCAACTTCACTCAAACATAAAGGAGTTCTATATCGTCTGCCATATAATGCTTCATATGGGGCCATTCTTAAACTAGACTGATAACTATTATTATAAGCAAACTTTGCCAAAGATAGGTACTGATCCCAGCTGCCTTTAAACTCAGTAGCACAACCTCACAACATATCCTCAAGTATCTGTATCACCCTCTCTGACTGTTTGTTAGTCTGAGGATGAAAATCTGTACTATAGGCCAATCTGGTGCCTAATGCCTCTTGTAGCTTCTTTTAAAATCTAGAAGTGAAGCAAGGATCTCTATTAGAAATAATGGTCACTGGCATACCATGTAACTTGACTATTTCATCCACATATAGTCTAGCCAATTTCTTTAATGAATAATCCACCCTGATCGGGATAAAGTGAGCTGTCTTTGTCAATCTGTCAATAATCACCCACACAACATCACATTTACCTTTGGTCATAGGTAAACCCATCACAAAATCCATGATCATCCTCTCCCATTTCCATTCTAGTATTGTTGTAGGATGTAACAATCTCGAAGGAAACTAGTGTTCAGCTTTCACCTTTTGACACGTTAAACACCATGCAGCATATTCAACCACATCTCTTTTTATACCAAGCCACCAATAATAAAACTTCAAGTTTAAATACATCTTTATGCTCCTTGAATGCATAGAATAAGGAGCTTTATATGCCTTTTTCAGCATCTGTAACCTCTAGTTATTTGTACTAGGTGCATGCAACCTGTTTTGATAATATAGACATTTGTCTTCTGTCAACTCAAACCCTATGGCCTTCCCTTTTATAGCTTTACCTACCATCTAAACTAGTTGTTCATCTTTCATTTGAGTTTCTTTAATCTGCTATCTAAAGTCTAGCTTTACTTGTAACTCAGCTAATACAGCGTGTTATGAAGTATACTATAACTTGGCATTCATAGCTTTTAAAGTCACCATGAACTTCCTGCTCGAAGCATCTACCACCACTTTTGCTTTCCCTAGGTGGTAATCAATCAAATAATCATAGTCCTTTATCAATTCTAACCGCCTTCTCTATCTCAACTTTAGTTCTTTCCAGGTAAAAAGGTATTTTAGGCTTTTATAATCTATATATAGGTAGCATTTCTCTCCATATAGATAGTGCCTCTATATTGTCAAAGCAAAAACAATAGCAATTAGCTCTAAGTCATGAGTAGGATAATTCCTCTTATGTGGCTTCAACTATCTTAGAGCATAAGCTACTGCCTTTCCATCCTACATCAACACATATCCCAAGCCATTTAGTGAAGCATCACTATACACTATGAAATCCTTACCCTACTCAGGTTGAATCAGGATAGGAGCTTTTGTTAACATCTTCTTTAATTTCTCAAAACTAGCTTGGCACTTATCATCCCACTCAAATCTCACATTCTTCCTGATCAGTCTGGTTAAAGGAGTGGTAATGATGGAGAACCCTTTCACAAATCTCCTATAATACCTAGCTAATCCTAGAAAACTTCTTACTTTAGTTACATTCCTAGGTGATTCCCATTCTAACATTGACTTTACTTTACTAGGGTTAATTCTAATCCCTTCTACTGAAACTATGTACCCTAAAAAAGCAACTTTACTCAGCCAAAACTCACACATACTGAGCTTGGCATATAACTATTTCTCTCTTAGAGTCTGTAATATAACCCTAAGATGTTGTTCATGCTCTTTCTTGTTTCTAAAATATACTAGAATATCATTTATGAACACCACCATAAATTGATCTAGATAAGGTTTAAAAACCCTATTCATGAAATCCATAAAAGCTGCTAGTGCATTGGTGAGGCCAAATAGCATCACCAAAAATTCATAGTGCCTATGCTGGGTTCTGAAAGTAGTTTTAGGAATGTTAGCCTCATTAATTCTCAACTGATGGTATTCAGATCTTAGATCAATCTTCGAAAACACACTTACACCTCTCAACTGATAAAAAAATCATCTATTCTGGGCAATGGATATTTATTTTTCACAGTTATCCTATTTAGCTACCTGTAATCAATACACAATTTGAGTGACTCATCTTTCTTCTTTACAAATAGTACAAGTCATCCTTAAGGACATACATTGGGTCTCATAAAACCTTTATCTAATAGATCTTGTAGCTGTACTTTTAGTTCTTTCAATTCAGTAATTGCCATTCGATATAGAGTAATGGATATTGGAATTATACTAGGATATACCTCAATTTCAAAATCAAGTTCTCTCTAAGGTGGTAAGCCTAGCAACTCATTAGGAAATTCAGAAACAATCGAGATATGTTCAAGATCAGAGTTAGAAACATTCATATCAATAGTATAGGCCAAATATGCTTCACACCCTTTCTAAAGAAGTTTTTATGCTTTAACAATAGAGATAAGATTATTCAAAAGACTTCTCTCACCATCCACCATAACTATTTATCCCTTTGTAGTTTAGAGGGTCAATTTCTTATATCTACAATCAATTATGGCTTGATGTTCAGTAAGCCAATCCATTCCTAGTATCACATCAAACTCATTGAAAGGCAAATCAAAAGAAAATCTATACCCCTAAATCACTAGAGAACATTGCTTATACACCCTATTCATAGTCACACTCTGTCTTATATGATTACTAACTTTGATGTCTACATTAACATGTTCAAGCTTAACCCCTTATTCTATGCTTATGTAGTACATACATATGAATGTGTAGAACTTGGCTCTATCAAAGCCAAAACTGGAACATCAACTAAATAAAAAGTACCAATTATGATGTCTGGGGTTGCTGCCTCTTCTTTGGTTCTTACAATATACTAACTAGCTAGAGCACGAGCCTTAGATCTGGTGCCTTGGCTAGTACTAGGCTACTCTCCTCTGTTCTACTCTGACCTCTATTCTAAGGTGCAACATTAGATGTCTATGTCTAAGTACCCTCTTACTGTCTCTAAGGACATTCTCTTCTATAGTAGTCTTTGGTACCACAGTAGAAACACTCTCCTCTTCTAGCTAGTCTACACTGGCCATAATGTTTCTTTTGACAAGTAGTACAAGTCGAAAGTCAATTTCTATTACCTCTTGTAGTAGGAGCACTATCAACCTAAGGAGGCAATCAAGGTCTACCTATAGAAGCTTGTCTAGATCTATGGGTCTGTGCTTGTCTCTGCCCCTAATACCCTGATTGATACTAAGGCTTAAGCTGAGACTGTGTCTATGACTGACCCTCTCTTCTTTTCTTACCATCCCCTGACACTGTATTTG
>CANXYI011301038.1:0-11246 GCA_948208565.1 Hura crepitans | reverse complement strand
ATATTTTGAATTTTACCCTTGATCATATTTGATTTATATTAAGATTTTTTAAATGGATTCAAGTCAGATTTTAAGATCGATCCAATAACAAAATTGACAAGCTTAGTTAAAAGTTTCATATATTAATTGGTCCTAAAATATGCAAATTTTCATATTATGCATTAAAATTGACCCATCAAAATAAATATTGATTCAAACTCCATATTTTTATTCTTAAGTTTAAATTTTTAGAATTTTCTTTGCAAAATGTAATATTTAACATGTTGATTCAAATTATTAAAAATATGAGTATTAGATAAAATTTGATCGTAAGTGTAAAATGAATGAAATAAATACGAGTATTAGATAAAAATGTTCTTTTGAGTTATATATAAAAAAATAAAAGATAAACGAGTCTTGTAAAATGTGAAGTGTCGATTTCAAATTATCCGAAAGTGGATTCCATGAACTTAAAAGGACATATAAAGTGGTGACTTCATATATCAATTAGTTTACCTATTTTGAGATTTATTGCATATTAAAATCGATTGAGGAATTGCAGATTTCATATATGAACTTTATAAATTAAATTTTGTTTTGCAATCAAATTCGAATTTTTATATATTTTATATTATTTAAAAACCTCCGGTAAGTAATTAAAAAAAAGAAAAGAAATAAGCATTGATTGTAACGCCTCGGGATCGGCAAGTGGATTGTAGTAGATTTGTTTTTTGGCCAGAAGGATTGTAGTAGGTTACAAGCTGGCAAACGTGTTTTTTTTTTTTTCCTGATTGCAATAATGATAGATTCTCAATAATAGATTCTTAGTGATGATTTGAGTATTCTTGTTCCATTATTAAAAATTTTTACATTGATCTTTAAAAATTTTTTAAAATAAGTTTTCGAAGCCCTTTAAATTTAAGGTCGAATATTTTATTTATATACATTTAAATTATATTAATTATATTAATAAATTTTAAAAGATAAATTATTTAAAATAGTAATAATAAAATAATTTAGAAGAAGTATTAGTTTAATTATAACGTCTTTTTTGAAATTTTATTTTAACTTTTAAATTAATTTTTATTATTAAAAATAGTATTACATAGTGTCATTATCACATCAATTTTAGAATTATAAAAATTTTTTTACATCTTTATCAATAATTATAAAAATATTTTAACATTATGATATATAATTATAGATACATTTTTATTTTAAAAATAACTCAAATAATAATATTAAACTTTAAAATAAATGTTAAAAAGTAAAATAGTTTTCCTTTTTTTTTGAAAAAAAAAAAAGAAATAGCACAGAGTGGTGGTGGTGGCGGAGACAAGAGCAAGCTGGAGCAGCCCACATTCTGACAATTAGAATCTGAAACGTCAAATTCATGTCTGTGAAATGAATTAATTTCATTTTATAGTCATTTCGTCTCCTGACTTCTCTTCACCAACACCAACACACAGACATCTCCCCCTTCCCTTCCGCATCCACTGCCCCCTTCTCAATCCCTCTACTTCTTTGGAGTTTTCCACTTTGTTAAATTCCTCTCTCTAGTTTTTACCATGCAGAAAATTATTGTATATATTAAATGTAAGAAGATTACACCAATTTTGCTACCAGTTTCCATCGACTTTTCTTTATCTAAAATGAAATCTGTTTAAGAGCCGGTTAATAAGGCGACAATTTTTTGAAGAATATTTTTGATTTTCCATATTTGTAAAGACTTGCACTTATATATAATACTACCTTAGAATTCATTCTCATACTTTCTTAATTTCCTTTCTCTTTCTTATGGTTGCTTTGATTTCTTTAGCATAATTGAGAATATTGCTAAGGAATAAAGGAGGGTGAACTCCAGCATTAACATATGTTGCAAAAAAGAATCTTAAACGTCTCATAAAGAAGAACAAAAAAATGATATATAAATCATGCAAATTCTATCCGTAGTAAAAAAAGGAAGGGTCCATAAAATGTGACGAAACTAGCTAAGCTCAAATGGGATAAATTCTTCTTGTAAGTGAAAATGGGAGCAATAAGTGATTCCCGTGGCATCATGTTCTTGTGTGAAGCTGTTTTGTGCTTCCATTATTTTTTTTATTATATTATTTCTTTTTTATTTTTAAAATTCTTCAATATGTGAACAGAATTTGTCCAGCATAACTTACTTTAATCATCCACCTAATCTTAAATAACCACAACTGGGCCACCACTGACCCTTCATGTCTTCCTCTAAAGCGTCGTGGTCCACCACCAGTTCAACCTTGGGTCTAAATGGGTTCAACCGTTTAACACCTTATCTGCTAACGAAATCTAGCCTAGTTATGATTCAGAAATGAGAAATAACCGATAGAGATACGTAGAACATAGCTGTTTTGATAGAATGTAGTTGTACTATATTATATATATATATATTTTCAATGTGATGATATGATCTAATAATGATTTTGATATGATTATATGAGTTGAAAGATTATTATATTCTTATATTTAGAATTTTAAATTGTATAGATATAAAGGTAGCCTAATCAATAAAGGGATCTTTTTTCACCTCTCATCCATAAATAGAGCGTCCATGATTTTTGTCTTCGTATTTTTTCTTTTTCTTTTTTTTTTTCCCTCTCTTATAGGTTGTTTTCTTTAATGAAAACATTCATTCTTTTCTTTTTTTCTTCTTCTGTTTTGAGTTTCAATGGGATGATAATCTATGATTTGTTTTCTTCGATTATCACCATGATGAAAAATCTACATTTATTTTTTGATTTACATCAAACTATTGATGATAGCCTTATTTTCTTTGAAATCATAAGAAATCTAGCTACCCCAACAATATTTTTTTATAACCATAAACAGTCTAACTGCCTAACCAACCTTTTCTTTGAAACAATAAGAGGTTTAATCATCCAAGCACTTTGATACATTTCTTGTTCTAGTATGTTCTAATATTATTTCATAAAAAAATATTTTATCATTTTCAATTAAGTTCTAGTTTTCTAGTTTTATTTCTCATTATATTCTAGTTCTTCTTGTATTAAATTAATACAGAAAATCAATTCTATTATAATTATGTCGTTCAATGCCGTTCCATCCTAGTATATTTTGTGTTCTAATTTGTTTTTATCTTGTTTTGTTTTATTCAGTTTGTTCTCTTTCATTCCATTAATGTAGTCAATTTTGTATTATTTTTTCTCGTTCTCTTTTATGGTAATTCTATTTTAATCTAGTATTTTATATTCGTGGTTTGTTCTAATCTATTAAAAAAATAAAATAACAAACAAAAAGAAGAAAAAGAACATTCATTTTCTACTATATTTTGCTTTGATAGGGTGCAAATGGTTAATAGAAAAATGATTAACTATAAAAATCAGTTCAAAATTAAATCAATTATTATGGTTCGATTTTTATACTATTATTTTTAAATTTTCAATTTTGGTTCATGTTAAAAAAGTTCACTGATTTTGATTAACTGACAAGTTATCATATAGTGTTAATATTTTTTAGTAGTAGAATAAAATTTGTCACTAATATTTTTTAGCAATATATGTTTGATATTTTTTAGCTATAATATTTCTTACTTTTAGCAACATTGTCGTTGCTAATTATTTTAATTTTTTTTAATTTTGTGTACATGTTTGTGTGTATAAAGAACTTAATAAAAGAAAAACTTTGCACAAAAATTTTGAATTGCATTTTTATTTAAATATTGGTTAATATGACATTTGTTTTGTAATTTTTATATTCAAATACATTGAATAGTAGAAATGATTTTTGTAGTTTGCATAATTTTAGTATATACACACATTTATTTATTTAATTTTTTTAGTGGTTAATCGAATCGAATAACTAAAACCAATAGATCGGTTAACGGATACTAATAGACTAATTAATGGTTAATTATTTTAAAAAACCATGTTAATGGACTGACTTTTTCTTTGCTCTGATTAACCCTATCTTTGACTATAGATGGGATCTTTTGCTATTGTGGCATCCATGAAACAAATGTTGTTCATGACCAAGGACAATTATCACTATCGAGATACTTGTTCAAGTTCAAGCTTTGATATATGCTTTCTTTTTTGCTAACAAGTTGTCTGGTGATGTTTTTCAATAGAAGTTATGAGGTATAAGAGATATGATAGAATATAGATGTTGTAATGGTCGAAAATTTAGGGGATTATGAAAAATATTTCCTTGAATATGAATAGTATTTTCAAGATTAAGGACACACAATTGCATTTGGATGGAAGTATTAACCATTATATAATTTTGGATAAAATTTGAAGTGAAAATGAAGTTATTAAGATGGTTAAAAATGAAAGCAAAGTTTTTACGACAGTGTTTTGTGAACAGTGATGCAGATAAAGTTAAATCATAAAATATTTTATTTTTTCTCAAATTAACCCAAGATTGGTACAACCTAACACTCAAATATTCCAAATAGTCCCTTGAAATTGGAATTAAAATTTTTGAATATCAAAAAGTATTTTATAAAAATCGAGTAAAGTTAAAAATATCGATTTTAGTTAGTTTTGTCATGTTTTTCAAATTCAAGTCTTTCGAGTCTTATTGTAAGAGATTTTATGGGACCTTAAAAGAGGTCAATTGAGGTATAAAGATAAGAAGATAATTTTTTTTAAGTAAAGAAATAAGGTTTAGAAAATAGTGGCCATTGGATTGAAAGGAGGAATGATTTGGGCCATTAGATCAAATGACCTATATAAAGGATCAAATATGTATGTGGTCAAAGGTGGATAATGTTGCCATTTTATTCTTTTTTCTAAAGAAGCCTACAGCTTCTCTCTTTTAACTCCACCATTTTTCTTCCTCATTTCTACCATTAAAGCTTCTCAATTCAACTTTTGAGCACCTTTTGGAAAGAGTTTAAGCATTTTTAAGGCATTTGGAGCTTGAAGCAAGGGTTTATTTAGGGGATTTTTAGAGTTTGAGGATTGGATGAATAGCAACCCCAATTCTTATAAATGGTTCTTTACATCAATTGATATTTTTCTAAGGTGTTTTAGAGTCTCTATAAACATATTATAAAGTTAATTTTAAGTTTGAACAAGAATGGATTTTTATATGGATTTTTAAAGGTTATTTTTGTGTATGTATAAAGATAAAGAGGAGTGAAAGAAAGACAAGGGCAAGGAGAAGGTGTAAAGTGGATCTTAGGTGTGTTTAACACCTACTGTTAAGTGTATGCAATAACTCATGTAATTGTGTGTGTGATTTGAAGCATAAAAATGTGTATGTGAAGATGTATGTGTGCTAATATGTTGAGATTGTTGTGTGGTAGCTTGTGATGAGGATATGGTAGTAATTAATGGATGTTTTAGAATGTATGAGTGGGCCAAAATTTTCAACTTCATGGCTATGTAATGATAGTGTGTGAATTAAGTCATGGAATGAGTACTTATATGTAATATATGTATAATGTAAGTAGACTTAGTTGTGATTATAATTGTGTTTTAATGAAAGTTCAAATATGTATGCCTAAGCTAATAAAATGACAATAGAGATAAATAAGTTACACATCTTAGCCAAAACATAGAAGAATAGAAATAGAGCTTAAATGATGTTAATTATGAATGTAAGTGGTTATAATCTATCTTTGGTTATGGACTATAAAAGATAAAGAAAGGAATGTTACATAATGAAAGTATGTCACTAAACTATATGTGTATGTTAATGAGGCCATGATTATATCTAAGCCAAGTAATGTGCATGTGTAATTGAGACAATTTACATGAGAAGTTATATATTATATGGTTATGAACATGATCTAAATAAGCATGTATTATTACACATTATGGCTGAATGGCTTAAGCATGAAATATGGATGGAAATAATGGATCATGAGATATATTGGGATGGCATGATGTAAAGAAACTTATGGTTGAGAAAATGACATACTAGATGATGCAAAATTGAAGTAAAGGCATGCGAATGGAAATGCTCTTTAAAGTGCATGAGGTATGTTTAAATGATCTAATAAGCATGTATGATTGACAAAATACTAATAGTTTCCCTATAGTCATATGTTAGCTAAAACTTGGTGTGAAATGGACATAAGCTATATTAATCATGTGAAACACAAATGAATATGATGATTAGCCTATAATAGTTAGACAACATAGTTTGGACAGGTTAATCGGTTAACTAGCGAGTATAGTAATTGCTAAGGTACTTCTGTAACTTAATGAGACCTTTGGGTCTAAATATATGATTATTGAGATTGATGAGACCTATGGGTCTAGATTTATATGACCTTTAGGTTAGATAAGACCTTAAGGTCTAGATGATACCTTTGTGGTTCGAATGAGGCTTATATGGCCTACTATCCCATTATTCCGTTTCGAGATATTGCCTATCTATTATAGGCAAAGAAATTTAATGACTGCATGTATAAGGATAATACTATGCACATAGTGTATGTAACGTATTCATAATGTGTTAAATTTGTTGAGTATATATGTTACATGTGATCATATTAATCATGTTGTAAATGAGAAACTAAAGAATAAAATGAATAACTATATGATAATTAGAATATTTGTGACACCCTTCACCAGACTTGGTAGCTAGATCTAAATGAGAAATGGCACATTGTAACACCCCTTACCTAAACCATTGCCAGCTCGAATAAGAGATGACACATTAATAGATTCTGTCTAGTTCCACCATCATCTTCTTAAAACCCTATTATGTGTGTGTGCGAATCATAAACATCCTGGGCCTATATGTAAACAATCATGCATTATACACACATGCACTCAAAACAAAACTGTCTTGCTAAAGTGAAAATTTGGTAGTATAACGGTTGTATGGTGTCATGTCCCAAAATAAAATCTATAGAAAATAGCACTTTTATAAAGTCTTAACTTTATTCCACCATCTTAGACCTGTCTAGTCCTCACAACCTATCTCAATCAACGTTCTCACAATCAAGTTGTCATACTAGTTATAACAGTCATACTATCAACACACAGTCAGGTCCTTATGCAAGCATGCCAAAACGATACAACATTTGTCATATTAATTTATATATCCAAGCTGGACTTAAGTAAAATATACACATAGGACAAAAATAACTCATTCTACCTATTTACATACGAGTGTCATCTACTATTATGTACATCACACTATACAATGCAAAAGTATACCAAAAAGGTGGAAGTTTGCTCTGCCACACTACTGCTTTGAGGCTAGCTTAAGCTATCTAGCTATAACCTATGCATAAAAAACATGATACCTTAAGCACAAAGCTCAGTAGGGTATTCGATAAAATATGCTTGCACTCGCACATAGTTATATTTAGCATGCAATGTTACATAAACAAATGATATGGAGTATGCACACACAACATTATGCCTATTTGATTATGTAGTTAATCATGTTACATTATTTAGTTCCATTTATAATACTTGTTTTTATAATTAATTATCAACTTATTATTCATTGTTTTACACACTATTCTTTACCATTTACCAGTCCATATCTAATAAACACCAATCCCAATACTGGATATCAGGATCACAATATATAGTGGCCTATATTTTGGACCTCATGGCTATTGCACCAGTATGAAAGTGTGCAGTGGCCCTATTAGACCTCACTGCTGCTGCACCAGCATAACATATCACTATAACTGTGCAATGGTCTCGTTGACCTCTTGACAGCTATACCTACATAAGATTATGTTTTGTGGTTTTGTTGGACCTCCCAGCGACTGCACCCGTATAAAAATATCATAACATATCATATCATATCATATCATCTATACAATATACAAGCATACAGTAGCCCTCACGGACCTTACGATGCCCACACTCACATGAAAAATGACATTAAAGTGTCCTAGTAGCCACTACATCCATAGCTGATTGGTCAACCTATCCAATAGGTTGTCTAACGCATATGGGCTATTGATATCTTTATTTTAGTTATCGGTGGATTACATATCTTATGCACATTTCTTCATGTAAAAATCCATACATCCATTCATACAATTTAGCTATTCTCGTTAACCAATAACTTACCATTTCATGGTACATTATGTAATCACATTTCCATAATGCCACATTATTATGTGCATCATCTTTACTCATTGCATTCAAATAATTATTTCACATTCCTCAACATGTAACACAAGTTCATTTATGACATTACTCTATTATTGACATGTATTGCAATTTACAATGTGGCAACATGCACATTATGAATCACACATCCCAACACATAGCGCACATGCATTACATACCCAATATCTTCATCATTATATACATTTATCCTTTTTCATTTTCAATTCATAATATACCATTTCATCTAAGCCTAACACACTCTAATTATGTCCATATTAGGCCCCATTACCTAAATTACCATTTTACTCTTTTCCTACATACCATTTGGCCAATACACCATTTTCTTGATTTAATTTATTTTCAACCCATTTCCCATTCAATCCATTAATTTAGCACCTCTTAAACCTTAATATGCCATGCTTACCATTTTAAGGTTATTCTAATCCCTAAACTAACAAAGTAACATAATGTCGATATTCTTAAAATTGCATAACACATGTACACACCCATATTTTATCAAATACACTTATAGAGTGATTATTCGGCATCCCGAGTAGCACTTCGCAGCTTCTCTTTTCCTTTGTCTTGGCTTTCCTCCACTTTCTCTAAATTCTATAGTAGTAATTATATTAGAAAAAATCATAGAAAAATTTGCACTGCACTAAACTCAAAAATAACACTGGAATCATTAAACTGAGCACCCCTAATTACCTAGAAAAATGCTAAGGTTTCATTTTAGGGTTGACCTTGATCTAGAGGTTTGAAACCTTAAACACATAAACTTCTCTTTTTCCCCCTAAAATGCCTCTTTTTAATGAAAAATTGACACTGGATTAGAGCTCTAGACGTAGAAAAGATTAATTTCCATATATAACTTAAAGTTTTTAGTGGAGAAATGATGAAATAAAGATAGAGGAGAGAGAAAAGAGGGGTTGGCATTAACTTTGGGGATAGGAGGAAGATGATAGGGCTTTTAATCATGTGTGGAACACACGCCTATACACCTTTTATATTAAGACCATGAACGACCATGATGGCACCACGTGGCGATCCAACAGTTGCAATTAATCTTATTTATGTTTTAAGCTTTGAAAATATGATTCTAATTTTTATGGCCTCTAAAAATCCCTCTCTAGACACCAAAAATTAAAGAATTTCCCAACTTAGGAACCCCTAAAATATCATGTCTAAAAACCAATGGGAACTTGGTTAATTAATCAATAATGTTTTCAATAAATTCAGATAAAATATTTATCAATGTCAGAAAATTTTGATTTCAACACCATTAGACTAATTGAAAATTTTGACCTTTGAGTTGTGCTATTTTTGGGTCTTTTCAAGCATATCTAGAATATTTTACCACTCGACTTAAACTAAGTTCACTATTCACTAGATATCAATGTGAAAATTTTTATTAGTTCAGCGGTTACTCTAGATAACTTTATTTTCATCACTATTTCACCCATCATAGTTTTGTGTCTAGTATTCCCTCTCAGTCACCTCAGTGTTACCTGATTTCTCAAAAAATACTATTCATGCCTTGGCAAGTATTATTCACAAAACTAGGGTTTTCAGGCATTACATTTCCTTCCCCTTTTAAGAAATTTCATCCTAAAAAATTTACCTGGTTCAAATAGGTGTGAGTGTTGTTCCTTCATTTGTTGTTCACTTTCTCAGCTTGCTTCTTGTGAATTGTGATGCTTTCGTAACACTTTCACCAATGACACTACTTTGTTGCATATTTCTTTGACCTCACATTCCAAAATTTAGACCAGTTATTCATAAGAGATCTGGTTGCACCTCTATTTCCTTTGTTGATAACATATGGAAAGGATTTGATCAATTCCTCCTTAACATCAAGACATGGAAGATGTCATGAATCTATTGTAACTCAAGAGGCAATGCTAGTTTGTAAGCCATTGGTCCCACACATTTAGTTACTTCATATGGGCGAATAAATCTTAGGCTTAGTTTGCCTTTCTTGGCAAACTGTAATATCTTCTTCTAAGGTGATACCTTATGGAAGACTTTATCTCCCACTTCGTATTCAATCAGCTTTCTTTTTAAGTCTGCATACAATTTATGTTTGTCTATTGCTACTTTCAGTTGATCTCTGATAATCTTGACTTTCTCTTTTGCATCCTTAGTCAAGTCCCATCCCATAAGCTTATTTTTACCCAATTCACTCTAACACAGAGGTGTCCTACACTTTTTTCCATACAGAGCTTTATATGGTGCCATTCCTAAACTCACTTGATAACAATTATTATATTTAAATTATGTCAAAGATAGATATCGATCCCAATTACCTTTGAATTCAATGGCAAAACTCATTAACATGTCTTTTAGCACCTAAATAACCTATTCTGATTAGCCATCTATTTGTGGGTGGAAGACTGTACTAAAGTTGAGTTGAGTACCTAAGGTATCATGTGGTTTCTTCCAAAATTTAGATGTGAACCTTAAGTCTCAATCTGAAATAATAGAAGCTATCACTCTATGTAGCCTCACATTCTTATCAATATGTACCTGTGCAAGCTTCTCTGGTGAGTAATCCACTCTCATTGAAATAAAGTGTGCTTTCTTAGTCAACCTATCAACATTCACCCATACTGCATCACATTTACTCCTAGTCATGGGTAGCCCCATTATAAAGTCCATCGTGGTTCTCTCCCATTTGTATTCTGGTATTGCTATGGGATGGAGCAATCTAGAAGGAACCTAATGTTTGGCTTTCACTTGTTGATAAGTGAGACATTTAGTCACATACTTTGCTATATCCTTTTCATTCTAGGCCACTAGTAATGAGGCTTCAAATCATGATACATTTTTATGCTCTCAGGATGCATGGCATATAGAAAACTATGGGCTTCCTACAAAATTTGTCTTTTAATATCCTTTTAATTAGGCACACACAAATGATTATGGTAATACAAACATCCCTTAATCTTGATCTCATATTCATTAATCTTTCCCTTTTTGATCAAACCCATTATATGTATGAGTTAATTATCATCTTTTTAGGGATTGTCATCTTTTTAGGCCTCCTTCATCCATTGAATAAAGTCAGGTTTCAACTATAATTCAGCTAGCAAGGTTGTATCCTCGAGGTACTGTGATTGAACATTTATTGCCTTCATGACACATAAGAATTTTGTGCTCAATGCATCTGCTACCACATTT